>LZPO01066394.1:19357-33533 GCA_001675575.1 Neotoma lepida | reverse complement strand
TGATATGAGCCTAACTGTGTTTCTTTCACTGGCCTTACTTAGCTTTTGGTCACTAATTGTAAGGCCAGGGCACATATCTTTCACTGACTCTGACTCTAGGGACCAAGAGTGTTACTATGGTACTGGTTTCAGAGTCAGGGCAGGTTTCCTTAGTTCTGGGTTTGAGGATAAAGTGTTCATTTCTCTGGCTCNGGTCCCANACCCAGGCTGTGTTTCTTCCCCTGGTCAGAACTCCAAGGCCAGAGTGCCACTTTCCTGCTCTGTGATTGATCAGTTTTACAAGTCAGTTGGCCAGCACAGGGAGGGCCCTGACATGAGCCTAACTGTGTTTCTTTTACTGGCCTTACTTAGGTTTTGGTCACTAATTGTAAGGCCAGGGCACATGTCTTTCACTGACTCTAACTCTAGAGACCAAGAGTGTTATTTTGGTACTAGTTTCAGAGTCAGGGCAGGTTTCCTTAGTTCTGGGTTTGGGGATAGAGTGTTCATTTCTCTGGCTCAGGTCCCAAACCCAGGCTGTGTTTCTTTCCCTGGTCAGAGCTCCAAGGCCAGGGTGCCACTTTCCTTAGCCAGCCCATTTTCCCTACAATCATCACATGTGAACATGGGATGAAGAGATGGATGGACTTTCAGGCCAGTCCCTTTGTATTCATGATACGAAGAATCCATGCATTCACAGCACATCGACACTTAAGTATTTTTTCATATGAGACAGTGTGATAAGTACATAGAGCTTAGAATGCCAGGGCCAGACCTCAATTCTGGATGGTAACAGAAGCAAAAGGGGACTTNAAAAGGGACTTACATGCAAAAACACAGTCTTTATTTGAAAGTACTAACTGTAGTATTTGTTCAATATGTGTTCCTAAAGGTGGATACACTGATTGTCCACCCCTTATACCACTTANGCTTTACGATTGGTTGTTCTGGGCACTGCATCTGTTCTCGTGCAGGCTCTGTCATTTTATCTGGTCCTTAGGTCTCTCCTGTGTTGACACAAAAACCCTGGCTTTCATGTTAAAGGACATAAGTGATAGTTTATTCTGGAGCCCTGTTGAGTGACCATGGTCCATGAATACAGATTTAGGTTACTCTAAATTCTATGTTAAACACTAAAGCAGTTTCATGGAGTTTTATAGTTTTATAGATTTTTTTTTTAAAAAAGTCATAAATCAAGGCATGTTTAAAATACATTGGTGGGTACAAGATGGAAGTTTTTCTGTAGGTCTAAGATGTTATATGATGGCATTCTTGGCTTTATGGTTNGTGGAAACTGGTTGTCTGCTAAGTTAATAGATTCTAAAAGGAATTTTATCTATTAGTCATAAGATGTTAGTTCCAATACAGCGGTAGGAAAGGACTGGCTGTTCCAGATGGCTAGAAGTAGCCCAATATGACAACCAGAGTGAACATGGGGCTTACTCTTTGGTGTTTTTGTTCTACCATTGGCTCAACTCAGTTCTATAGGTGCTAATGGGCATCATATAGGGCAGAGGACAATTCTTTGCTTCTCTGAAGGCAGCGCTGAAAATTGCACATATTCAAAATTTTTTATCCGTGACTTATCAGAGCTCCTGTATGAAACATACAATGTGAATTTCCAAGATGCAGAATANAATTGTAGCAGTCATGAGGGTGTGGGGAATGCATTGTGCTACGGGAATTCAGAGTGAGTGGTGGTCTAGACAATGAGCTCTGTCTGCCTTGTCACTGCTGGGTCCCCTGTGAACAGCATAGGGGCAGGCATTGAGCAGCTGTCCATAAAGGTTGATTAAATTAATGAACATAGGGATCTCACCCTGTACCTCCAGCTGGTGGACTGAAGTAGCAGATGCCAGCTCTCAGCTCCAGTTCCCTTGGCATCAGCAAAGGGCATGACNTATCATCCTGCTCAGAGTATCGGGGGTCACCANTGATGGATATTTTTCAAGTTTTCNTTTGTGAATAGTCTTTTTTATTCCAAATTGTTTTTCTTTTTCCTCTGTTTGTTTGTTTCTCTTTTCTGTTTAACCTTCCCTAAATATTTTGTTGATTCTTAGCAGTTGGTTCATATGTCACAGTGTGTGTTCTTATGCTGGAAGAGAGAAGAGATATATGGAAGCCTTCTGGACAAAGACCCATGAGGCNATTGTACTGGGGAAAATTCAGAGCCCATGTCTTGTGTCTTTAATAGAGTTACTATTGCTATGATAAAATACCATGAACAAAACCAAGTGGAAGAGAAAAGGGCTTGTTTGGCTTACATTTCCACACCATAGTCCATCATTGGAAGAAGTCAGAACAGGAACTCAAGCAGCACAGGAACCTAGAGGCAGGAGCTTCTGCACAGACCATGGAGGGGTGCTGCTTACTGGCTTGCTCAACATGGCTTGCTCAGTCTGCTTTCTTATAGAACCCAGGACCACCAGCCAGGTATGGCACCCACAGTGGGCTGGGCCTTCCCACACTAGTTAAGAAAATGTCTNACAGGCTTGCCTACAGCCTACAGCCCCATCTTATGAAGGTATTTTCTCAATTGAGGCCCCCTCCTCTCTGATGACACTAGTTTGTGTCAAGTTGTCATAAAACTAGCCAGCACAACCTGTGTTCTTAGGTCTTCCAGTGTTCTCAGAGCCCTGCCAAGAGCCATACTGGGCATCTCACCAGGCATGATGGAGACTGTCCTTTTGTAATACAGGCATCACCTCCACCACGTCTTGGGTCACCCAATGCAGACCCCTATTAATCTTTACCAAGAATAAACCTCTAGTTTCTGCCAAAGTATGGAAATGTTAGCATCTGATCAGCATGGACCTGAGTGAGGAATTTGGCATCTTCCTTCCCCTGAAAAACACTTTCCACCTTGTTCTGAACAAGCTAAGTAGGTTTCTGTCCTGTCTGCTAAATAGGTTTCCACCGACCCTTTCCCCCATCCTTCTGTTTCCCAGTTTCCAGTATCTGACTGATACTGACTCCATCCTGTTCCTCTAAGCTTAGTATGTTTGCCTCTTTTTCACACCCTCTGCCATGGCTTCAGTTCAGTTGCAAGATGGACCCTGTCACCCTCCTGTTTCTGCTAGCCCTCCCGCAGATCCCCCCCTCTCTGTTTCTGCACTAAGGGCAGCACTTAAAGTCACTGTACTTCTAATCTCACCACAGTTCAGCCCGTTCTCTACACTTCAGTTCGCATGCTCCACAGTGTAAGTGCTGGAAGGAAATATCTAGCCTTTCCTTTGCAAACGTACTTATTAGCTGGCAATGGGACCCTCTGCAGTTCCCTGAATGGATTCACTTCCTCTCTTCATGTGTCCCTGTCCTGAACCATCCCATGTGTCATCATCCCTCTTCCCCATGTCCTTAGGTCAGTCTTCCAGTGCCTTGAATGGTTTCTCCACAATTGCTCACCAGGCTAACTCTTAACACAGTCTCTGAACCCCAGCTCTGGTGATGCATTCTCCAGGGAAAGTGCCTAAGAATCCCCAGGAAAGAGTCTGGATGGGAGCAGCTTTGGGNGTGTGGGAGAGAAAAGGGCCAGTGAGGAATCCCCAGAGCAGTGATGACCATCAGTGGAAGGATGATACTGTCTGACATCTCGCTGAAAATCGCCCCAGTTTTTATGTTGTTCTGGAGCCTCTTTGTCTCCCAGATGGTCTTCAAGATAGCAGAGTTGGTAGTCTCTGTTCAAGGTGATTTGGGATGGAAAAGGCTCTTCCATGCTCATGGGAAAAGCTTGGTGACAGTGGCAAAGAGACGGCGGAATAAAGTCTCCATCCCTGCATGTAGCTAGGAATTCCATTTTGTTTTGTTNCATTTATTTTGTTGTGGTAAGGATGGAATCTAGGGCTTTGTACATGTTAGGCCAGGTGCTCTAGCACTGAGTTAAATCCCTTGCCCTGTTGAAATTGAAATAGTTTTTAATCAAAGGAAACTTCTATGATTGATATTAAACTATTTTATTTATTTAGATATGACGGGAAAAGCAGAACCAGATAGAAGAACTTTTGAGAATCTCATCTACTAATGTAAACAACCTTATGAGAAAATGTAGAGGAAAGAATAAACCCCTTAATAATCTCACCTCTGTAAGATTCATTTTCTTTTCTTTTTATGTTTTGTGCTTTTTAAAAATTCTTTGCCCATTATAGCTGNAGGTGTTTCCATAGGGTTTTATGGTTTTACTCCTAGGGTTCAAGTAATTTTGTGTCTTGATTTTACAAGGTGGTGCATGATTTTCATATTTATCCGTATTAACTCCCATCTTCTTTTTGTAAGGGAGAGCCTGATTGTTGTCCTTAATCAGCAATTAAGGACTAATGGCCCTTTATCAGGAAGGCAGGTCAATGGAGTAGAGTGTCATTGTAGTTTACCACCCCACCCCCAAATCAGATGATCATGATTATATAAGGACATTTGAGAGATGGAGTTGCTGGGGGTGGGATCAGAAGGGCAGCCTTTGGAAGAGGAAGTATGATTACATCAGAGGCCAAGCCCATGACCTTGAATATAACTAATCTCCCTTCAGCTAAGCTGTCTGGGATGGCAATGAAAACAAAATCTAAAACCACAGACTGTATCAAGCTTTGGAGTCTGAAGAATTAGTACCAACAAGTTTTAAGATATAGTAGCAAAGGAGGCACTGTTGATACAGAGATAGGGAGGGGTACAATTCATTAAGACACACTAAGCAGCTATAGTTTGGGCTTGTTGCATGCAAAAGGGACTGTGCCAATGAATTACTCAAGGTGAAAGGAGTGAATGAGGGAATCCTCTCTGGGCTTGGCAACAGTTCAGGCATAGTTCACATTTTCTCCCCAGGGAACAGGATAACAAAGAGTCCCAAAGAAGCATGTTCCTTTGTTACCTGAGTACTTTGTGAGTGTTAAAAGATCTTGGTATGAGTTCTCCTGTTATAGTCTGAAGCCTGGTTAGTAATTTGGGGAAAAGAACATTAGGAATGTACTCTTCCATTTACAAGTTACTATAAACAGGTTCGTGAAAAGTTTGAGGTACCCATGGGAATTCCTCTTTAACGATCATAAACAAAATGGTAAGCCACATCAATTAAACAATTTTAAACATCTTGTGAGGTATAAATGCACTGCCTCTCCATTTACACGCAGAAAAACCAGGCCCTTTCCTCAAGACACCAGGAACCTAGCAGTTTGTGTCTGCATCCTAGTATTTCTCTGTGATTAAAAAAAAAAGGTCTCAGCATGAAGTGTGTGTGTGTGTGTGTGTGTGTATGTGTGTGTGTGTGTGTGTAGTAGTGGAGATACTGTTCTCCAGTTTCTTGTCCAGTTTCTTCTCTCTGCCCATTTGCCAGTGAGGAGGCCCATTTCCAGTACGTCTGTAACAAAGAACACTGCATATCTGGAGCCGTGTTCCTTTCTACCTGTCCAGGCAATGTGCAGTCTTTGCCTTGACTCCGTGTCAACTTTTTAATGGAAGATTCCTTAGATGTTTCCCATGAAGGAATTCTCTCTCTCCCTCACTTTCTTTCTCTCATTTTTTCCCCTTTTATTGAAAATAGATTTTTTTTCTGTCACATGATACATCCTCTTTAAGGTTTCTCCTCCCTTTACTTCTCGGTTTCCCCTCCTCTTCCCTCCCCTCTCATCTGGATTCACACCCTTTCTTTCTTTCTTTCTTTAGAAAAAACAAACAGGCTTCTGTGGGAAAATAATAGATTATAATAAAATAAAACAAAGACTAAGACATCAGACCTGGACAAAACAAATAGAAAGAAAAGAGCCCAAGAAAAGGCACAAGAAACGGAGACCCATTCATTTGCATACTCAGGAGTCTTGTAAAAACAGTAAACTAAAAGCCATAACATATATGTAAAAGACCTATAGGAATATATATATATATATAAAATAAAAAATAAAAAGATAAAATTTTAAAAAAGAAAAGCCCTGACAGGACATTATGGGCCAAGGAACCTCCAAAGATGCCCTTGAATTCATTTTCTGTTGTTCATCTGCTGTTGGGCACACAGCCTGCCCTTAAGAGTGGTTTGTTTCCCCAATAAGACTCCCTTGGAGGGAAAAACTTTCATTTGCAAGTGGCTATCAGTTGGAGGGAATCTCCTTTCTTAAGATGTAATTTTCTTTCTGATTCCCATCATTATTTGTAGTTTTCTTGACACAGCAGCATGTTATTACAGATTGTTTTGGGAGAATCTGTCATTTTACATGAATTAGTTTTGTCTTCCCAATTAATTAACTTGAAAGCAATCCACAGGGTTCCCCTGCCTGGTTTTCTGATATTGACTATTGGGAATTTGGACTTTGGAAATTGCTCTTGGTGGTTTGTTCAGTCTTATTTATTTGAGACAGACTCATGTATTGAAGCTTGGCCTTGAACTCACTATACTTCTAAACTTCTGCTGTTCTTGCCCCCACCTCCTGAGTTCTGGGCTGTGAACATGTGCCATGCCTGGTTTATGNNCACTGACATCAAACCAAGCACTCTGCTCTGAGCTACATCTCCAGCCTGGATTCTTTTTGAAAGACTTACTCAGTTACTCATTCATTTAACCAGTGTTTATTGCACACTCACCATGTAGAAGGCAGATCCCTGAGAATAGAAGGATGAACAAGATAGATACACTCTGTATTATACAGCAAAATCAGTTCCACTAAAAAAGTTATTATTTCTTGTGACTTCTCAGAAAACTCATGTAATTTGGTCATAGGAAACTCAGATTTCTTGGAATGGATGTTTTGTCTTCTGAAGAACTTTGATGAAGGTAAAGATTAACTGTTTCCCCAGGTAATGAGGAAACAAAGAGTCCCCAAGAAGCTTGTTCCTTTGTGACCTTGTAGCACGCTTTGTGAGTGCTACAAGGTCTTGGCATGAGTTCTCCTATTATAGTTTGAAGGCTGATTAGTAGTTTGGGGAAAAGAATATTAGGAAAGCAATCTTCCATTTATAAGTTACTAATTTGTATTGTAACTTCGAACTCAGGTAACAATAAATACAATTCTCAGAGAACCATTAAAAAAAAAAAACCTCACAATGCAATCAGGTTATCTGAAGGAAACTGAGTGAAGCTCATGGAGCCCATCAGCCTTGAGTCAGTTTCCTGGGTCTTGTCAGCCTCCTTCCCCATCTAGGGGGGAATGTTTCAATCTGGAGGAACAGCTACACAAACAAACAAAACCAAAGGACAGTCCTTTTTAGAGTGAGGCTTCCTGCTTTGAACAGCAGTTGATGGCCGCCATGCCCAGACTATTGATTCCCGGCCGACCTGTTGGTGATAGCACCAACTGTGTAGTTCATCCACAACACTCTCAACGTGCAGTGAAGTGTTTCCAAGCAATAAAGGCAGCATCAAGCCTGCCTCTCACACTACCGTGACTACCATGTAACTTACCCCTCTAAGTACTCAAAATTACTAAATACAACTTTGGGCACAGAAATACATTTCTGTGTTAAGAGTTTAAAGCTAGGCCAGGCCATTATGATTATAGTGGCACACACCTTTAATTCTAGCACTCAGGAGGCAGAGGCAGGAATCTCTGTGGAATCTGAGGTCAGCCTAGTCTATACAGACACACAAAGCTATATAGTCAGACCTTGTCTGAGATCTTTATATATATCAATGTATCTATGCATTTATCTATATCTATATCCATATCCATATCCATATCCATATCCATATCTATATCTATATCTATCTATCTACATACATACATATATACACATATATATGGAGAAAGAGAGACTATATTTCAGGTACAGAGTGTTAATGGGAGAGCCCAGCTGCCTGTCAGATAAAATCTCAGTTGATGTACCTGAGGGGACCTCTTGATTCTGAGTCTAGGCCTGATGTAGGGGGTCTAAACTGTTAGCAGTTAATTTCTCTCTCTCTCTCTCTCTCTCTCTCTCTCTCTCTCTCTCTGTGTGTGTGTGTGTGTGTGTGTGTGTGTATAAAGTATATATCTGATCATTTATAAACTAGAGACAGCAGTAATAACTTAATAAAACAACAGATGTTTTCTTTCTCCCCCCCCCTTTTTTGGTTTTTTTTTCAAGACAGGGTTTCTCTGTGTAGCCCTAGTTGCACCACTACATCCTGGTAAACCAGAGCAGTTATAACAGTTTACTATAATGTACGTTCTATGAGTATAGTAACTCAGAATACCCTGCCCTGTACTATATGCAAGGTTGGTGCTATCTTTGGAGGGAATGGGTAACTTAAACCACAGAAAGTAAAATCACAGATAAGGAGACTTAGTATTTACTCCGCCCATTTGCTGCCCAGATAAATCTTTATTGAATGTATATACCAGATAACATGAATTGGTTGTTGGCCTACTACCTTGTGATAGTGAGGAAGAGCAGGCAACACGGTGGTCCCATGGGATGACTTATTCAAGCTATGGAAAAGCCTGGGTTGTCCTGCTTCTCAGGAGAGGAGAACCCCTCTGAGTTTGATGAAATAGAGTTCCTAGTAAGGATCTTTAATATTCTTATCTTGCTAATCAACCTTAAGGTAGTATTATAGCTGGTATTTTTTTCTTAGCACCTAGTAAAATAAAGATGCATCTTACAAAGGATTAAGTCTTCCATGACATTAAATATGATGATTGTCCCTATATTATTCTCCATCCAGATTTCAACTTGTCCCAGTCACCTCCCTCTGTACTGCAATGGCAGCACATGACAGTGTTCTGAGGTCATAACCAGGATGGAGGATCCACTCTGAGTTACTCTTGGCAGTGAGCTCACGCGCCTCTCAAGGGAGCTTCCTTCCGAAAGCGCCACCATTATTCTCTCACTTGGCTCTTGTCCCTTTCTCAAGGGCCCTGACTTAAAGTTAGCTCCAAACAGAGGAGACAGTCTACCGAGTGCTCAAGGACATCTGACAACCAACATCCCAATTTTAACACAAGTCACACCTGCCGAAACTCTCTGCCTTGCCTATCATTGCGCCTTTCACATCAACCAGGTGCCAAACAATCGTTAATGGATACTTACAGTGGAGATGGCAACTTGCTGCAACACAGTTTAAGACATGATCTAGTCTCTTTAGTTTTACCTCTAAAGGATTTGGGGCATAGAATTGTCCTGGCTGGGGCTTCACTGTTTCCTTTCCCAACCCTTTACTTCAGATCTTCAGTTAGGGATAAAGCATTACATAAAACAAGTTTACATAACAGCACCCGTACCACATAATCACATACTATGGCTGGTGATAAAGAAAAAATAAGCACTTCACATAGCATGACTCTCTCAAAAGAATTTAAATTACAAACCTAAGCTGAAACCTCTTGGCTTTTACTAGAGTTACAGAACTGATAATGTCCAACTGGGATATATAAATTACCACGTTCCGAGCACCACTTGACTCTTAATCAAACCCTCCTGCTACTTAATCTAAGGTGCAATCACTCTTGATAATTGGCAGGTGACATTTTCATAGGCAGTCATAGTATATTTATACACATATGTGTTTAAGTTGTGCCCTCTCTCCTGTTGACTGAGGAAGTGAAGAATCATTCTAGCTTTTGAAATGTTCAACTTTTAGAAAGCTGAAAACTTTGGCTGCTACAGTCGTATTCCTCAGGATTGGCTTGGTGAGAGGGAAGACACTGTTTTCACAGCCTGGCTGGGGTCTGTTTTGGAGTGTGCTACATGGGCTGTGAGTTCTTCCCACTTTATAGATTATGTCTGTGGAGAGAGGTTTGTTATCCAGATTTTGCTTATAAAACACCAGAAGCTTGGAATGTTAAATAAATGAGCCCAGTATTCAAAAGAGAGTTTAGAGCCTCTATTTCTAATGTTTAACCTTGGACTTTCTCCATGAAAAACCATCAGTGAATTCCACATCTGATGAAAGAANACAGACTTCAGTATGACGGGCTCTGACTGTGTCAGGCCTCCTTACTCTAGGTGACCTGAAATGAGCAGTTGTATAAGCCAGGACACTCAGATTAAATGCGGGTGGCTGACAAGAAATGTTATACTTCACACTCGTTCCTTAGTGCCCTGGATGCTGAAAACTGAATCTTCTTGACAGGCTGCTGCAAAGTTCCAATAAAGATGTTTTGTTTGGTCCGTGTTTCTGGGGAATGGCGTAACTATGCAGCCTGACCAACAAATGCCACACAGCCCTGACCAATGACTCATGGGCTCAACTGTGAGAGCTTGCGTCGGTTTCGAAATATCATTTATAATTACCTGAGCCAAACAGCCAAGGGCTTATCACAACTCATNATACTATCTTGCCTCTGTTTTAATTCTTTTTTTAAAATGTATATGGTGAAGAAAAAGACAATGTATTGTAGATATCTACATTAAAAATGCTTTTATATAACAGAAGTTTCCTAAGTTAATGTTGAAGTGTTTTGAAGTTAGATTTTTTTTTTAAACATAGGATCTCTAGCTAGGCTGACCTCAAACCCCCTATGTAGAAAGGATGCCCTTGAACGTCTGATCTTCTTGCCTCTAGAGTGCTGGAATTATGGGCATGTACCACCATACCCAGTTTATGTGGTGTCAGGGCTTGAACTTAAGAACTTGTAGATGCTAAGCACTCTACCACTGAGCTATATGCCCAGTCCTAGAAGTTAGTGTGAAAACAAAAAATTAAAATCTCTACAGAGTAAAAGTAACCCTGTCCCCCAAGGAAAACAAACCTTTAAAGATTATTTTGTTACTGTTACAATTTTGGTTTGGCATTTTATATCCTTCCCTCCCTCGTTCCTTTTCCTTCCCCCCTTTTCTTGACCCCCCCCTTTTTTTGAGATAGGGACTAAATGTAGTTTAATAGGACTCTGAACTTTGCTGCATCTTCTTGCCTTCTGCCTGTGTCCAGAATGTTGGGATCATGATCCTGGGCCATCACACACTACTGTCTTTGTGTGTAAACATAAAATAGTAATGGGGCTGGAGAGATGGCTCAGCTTGTTAAGAGCACTCGCTGCTTTTGCAGAGAGCCAAGGCTTTGGTCCCCAGTAGCCAAATGGCAAATCACAATGGTCTGAAACTCCACCTCCAGGAGATCCATCACCCTCTTCTGTTGCCCAGGGCCTTGTAAGCAGACACACACACACACACACACACACACACACACACACACACACACACCAACATTTTAAAATTTTAAAGATAGTGGTAACGCTACAGTGAATTTCTTTCTCTGTCTTATACTCTTAACAGCAAGCTAATTAGAAGAGAGAGAAGGGGGAAAAAAACAGTATCTTCTGTGGACAATATAGTTAAATGATGACGAAGAACACTCAGTTCTAAACAAAGTGATGACACCCTGAGCTTAGGTGTCCCTTGTCAGCTGTAGTCACTGATGGTTTCACCACTAAAAATAGTTTCTCCTAATCATGGTAGATGGTGAATTGAAATCCACACTGCATGCTATAGTGTAAAATGTCATGCCTTACATTCTGACCTTTATAGTAAATAAGGATGTAGGCCCATTTAATTTCCGCAAAGAAAATCTTTACTCAGCCACACTCCTAGTGTGTGCGGTCAGGTGAAGGTGTCAGTATTTTATCAGGCCACCTGCTCTCTTGTGATATTGCTGACAGCCAGGCCTCTTTATGTCATGAGNGTAGCTAATACATAGGGTCACTAGCAGGCCAAGCAAAAGAGAGCAAAGCAAGCTTCAGGTCTGACAGGCACGTGGGAGGGGCGTTGACTAGAAAATTTAAGTCCAACNGGGAAGGAGCCTGAGCTCAGAGCCTTGAGGGTGAAGGAAGCAAAAAGGGTACGGAGGCGTGTGGGCTGTAGCAATAATTTACAGGGTGCAGCTTTGCTTGGAGACATTTTAGGAGCGGGTTGGGCTGTGGGCGTCCGGGGAAGAAGGTGCGTTGTCGCAAGGTGTATGTTTGGTGGGGCAGGTGGCACGGCTGGACAGAGAGGCAGCTCCGGAGCCCACTCTGCACCTCACCAACCCCACCCCTTCCCGCTCTGCGCCCCGCCCCCATCCCCACCCACCCTTCTCAGGTTTCTCTGGGAGTCTCCATGGCAACGGACGCTGCCTTTGGAACTCAGACTCTCAAAGCTCAGAGCCAGCGGTTAGGTGGTGGCGCAGGAGCAGAGCCCAACGGGCATGGAGGAGACTGAGAAAAGGAAGGACCCACGGTTAAAGACCCAAGGATGCCGGAAGATTCTTCAGACTCTCGAGGGGGCTATTGAGCAATTCCAATATAACCCCAGGTGATCTGTCCACTGCGCCCACGTGCCCCAGAGCAGGCCCACAGCCTCGTGGCCTTTGNTTTCCTAAGTAAATCATAGGCTAAAAGCTTAGACTCGGGTCTGGTTTCGGGTTCTGNTCAGCTTTTCACCAAGCCCTGACTTAGCCGGTTTACTTCTGTATGCCTCTATTATCTGAGCTGGGAAACAGGACAGTGACCAACTGTGCCTATTCGTCGTAGACCACAGGGCNTGTTAAATGTTAGGTACAATCTAGAAGAGAGCCATACAGAAATGATACGAGGCTGCTTTAAGAAAATACCAGAGACTCCAGCTTTTAAACACAGATTTCTTTGGGGATTCTGGAAGCTGGAAGTCCAAGAACTGGGCACTGATTTGGTGTCTGGTGGTCCATTCCCATAAACACATTCTTACTGTATCCCCCCTAGTGGGACCAGCAGGAGAGCTGTCTCCCAACTTCCCCCACTCTCTACCACCACAACCCTGGCTTTTAATAAGGATACAGTCCTGTTTCCGAACCTCCTACATCATGACCCATCCTCTCTCTTGACCCCGCCTCTGGAAGCCATCACTTTGGAAAGTAGGACCTTGACGTGGGTGGGTTATCTTAGGACCGGAGCACCCCCCCAAAAAAACATAGAGACAGTGAGCCATATGCAATCATATTTCAGGGACCTTGGGTTTCATTCCTTCCTCTTGGGATCCTTTGACCTCAGCCCTACTGTTGTTATTTGGATAATGTAGAGTTGACATTTCTGGGGGAATTTTTTTTTTTTAATTAAAACACTTTTTCAAAGTAGTAAGCACATAGTCCTTGGTTAAGTGCTACAAGATGCAGTTCCATAGGCAAAGGCCTCAAGAGGACAGGCAATTGATTTCAGGCAAGCCCAACATCGAGGTAGCTCCAGGCTGTGGTGGGGGCGGAGGGAGGATTGACTATACCTGGACCAGCTCAATAGTGGGCCTGACACAGTGACACAGTCCTGCTGAGCTCAGCCTCACTAGTGCAACTGTATTAAATAATAGGTATGTTGGTCAAACTGAGTCAGGGTACACACAGACCCTGATGAATCTGTCAAAAGCACATATCACAGGGAGTTCTTGNCAGACACCAAGGGAATGCTGTGTCTAATCTGTTCCTAAGAATCCCTTTCTCTTCTGGATTCCTTGACATTCTGCAGTGGAATAAGTCCCCCAACAAAACATTCCAGCCAGATTCAAGGGACTGACTGACCTCTGCCAAGTACAGTACTAACACACATTGATTGAACCAAGGAACTACTAATGTCCATAATAAATTTTCTTCTCCCAAAGGCTCAGGGAACTAGGTTGGAGCTCTGAAATGAGTGGGAGGAAGAAGCTGAACACTATCTGACACCCAGGGATCTGAGCAGAGCTGGGTTAGGCCCCAGGAAGCCGGCAGTTCATGTAAAAATGGCTCAGCCTTGGTGAAGTAGACAGTCTAGTTAGGAACCAACGACAAACTAGTTAAGTCAGTAACCACGTAAGTCAGACAGCATTTACATGTGAAAGAAGAAACAGCAGCAAAGGGTAGCAGAGGAGAGTGTGTGTGCATGTTACACACNCCCCCAAGTCACCAAGTGGAAAGGAGGAATTGTCATTTTAGATATGGCTCTCAGCAAAGGCTTCACTGTAAGGACATTAAGAAGAAAACTACATGGAGGAGCCAGGCAAATGTATCGGGAGACAAANTCCTGACTGAAAGGACAAGAAGTGGAAAGTAGGGAGTCTGGGTATAGAATAGCAAGGAGGCCAGTAGGACTCTAACATAGNGAAGTGGGGTGAGACAGAAGAGAGATGGCCAAATTTCAGGGATCTTAGATCACCATAAAGACTTCAGCTTTTATATCAAAACAATGGGAAGCTAAAAGGGTGTTAACACAGAATCCTTCCCGATAGTCTCTGACTTACCTATCTATGGGATTGTTCTGCTGTTTTGATAATACACTACAACAGGGACAAGGGCACAAGCGGGGAAACCAGTTAGGGGACTTTT
>LZPO01066393.1:187106-210880 GCA_001675575.1 Neotoma lepida | reverse complement strand
TAGCTCCTTGGTAGTTTTCTCCTTTGAATGTTTACCTTGTGCTTTTAATTTGCTATGAGACTTTTGCTTGTTCTTTTGTTTTGTTGTATTTTATTCAGAACTATATTACAACTCACTAAATTATGTATATATTTGAATGATCATATGCTTTTTCCATTTAAGTTGCTAGTGTGCTGAGTAAAATTTGTATATTTTCCTAGTGTTAAAGCAAATTGACTTTCTGGTGGGAAATGTGTGCTGATAAATCTAGTGGGTTTTGAATACACATTATTATGATTTGTTCATCATTTTGTGCCCATATGTGTGACAGAGACCAGATGGATATTTTCTCTTATTTTGCTTTGTTTAGTTTATTTTGCTTTGTTTAATTAAGGTTCTGAACAGCACTTGCTCCTTTTTCTTTCTTCGAAGTTTTTTTGTTTTGATTGTTTTTTGTTATTTTGAGACAGGGTTTCTCTGTTTAACAGCCTCAACTATCCTAGAACTTGCTCTGTAGACCAGGTTGGCCTCAAACTCACAGAGATCTGCCTGCCTCTGCCTCCCAAGTGCTGGGATTAAAGGTGTGCACCACCACTGCCTGGTTCCTTGAGGGTTTTTATATTGAGGCTTTTTATATTTTCATTGTGAATCCTGCCCCTTATTTTTCTCTTTATTTACCTTCCTTCTGTACCTTTTGGATGTTTAATTTTATTTTAGAAATGAAGACCTTTATGTTATTTCTCTTAATTTACACAAGGCCATTTTTATAGACATATGGTAGATACTTGGAGCACATTCCCCTTCACACCCAACTGTTCTACTTCTGGGCCTTCTTCCCTCCAATTAGATCCCTTTATTCCCTTCAGTTTCCCTTCTACTCTCTTGTTGTGTGTGCATACACCATTTTATGTATTCATGATGTCTAAGACCCACAGATACTGGGAAACATGCAATATTTGTTCTTTTGAGACTGACTTAATGCACTTATCTCTTATCACAATGGAACTTTTCAGCCATAAAGAATTCCAGTTTTAATGCATGAACAGTGGACCAATAGCTATGGAGCCTCGATGGTGCTGGGCTGGGCTCTCTGGATACTCGAGACAGTTGTTTAGCTTGAACTGTTTAGGGGACTCCCAGGCAATGGGATCAGGATCCATCCCTGGTGCATGAGCTGGCTTTTTGGAGCCCAGTGCTTATAGTAGGACACCTGGCGCAACCTTGGCGAAGGGAAAAGGGACTTCGACCTGCCTCAACTGAGTGTACCAGGCTCTGTGGACTCTCCCTGTCTCTTATACACATCTAGATGTGTATAAGAGACAGCCCCATGGAATGCCTTACCTTCTTGTAGGAGAGTATGGGTGTGTGGGTTAAGAGGGGGAGGCTGGAGGGGTGGGAGGAGGGAAGTGGGAGATCTTTGATTTGTATGTAAAATGAATAAAAATATTTTCTTAATAAAAAATAGAATATCAGTTTTTGTGTTTGAGTACATATCTCTTTTTCTTGCTTCATTGTCTCATTTACTCCTAATAGAGAAATGCAAACACTGAAAGACAGACAACATTTTCCTCTAGTATGAAGAACAGATCTCATTTAATAATCACAACATGCCTTACTACCAAGTCTATCTTTACACTATTGATTCAAGTTATCTCCTTACAGGGTTGAGGGAATGGCACAATCAGTAAAGTCCTTACCATATAAGCATGAAGACCCGAATTCTAGCCTTAGAAGCCAGGTAAATACATCAAGCAATGCCCATGTTTGTAATCACAGCACAGAGAAGGTGGGGATGGGCAGATTATTTGGGGCTCTAGGCAACCAGTTGACCTTATTTTGGTAATCCAAGGCCTGTGGAAAGTCCTTTCTCAAAAAAATGTAGACAGTATTCCTGAGAAAGAACACTTGGATTTGACTTCTGGACTCCATATACACACACAATACACACTTAATACACGAATTTGTACATGCTTAATACACAAAAGATGCCACCTTTATTGTGCACTGTTTCCATGCTCAGTTTGTCAAGTACTGAATTCCCTCAATCTATTCATGTAACAGAACCACTTTTAAAATAGTAGACACTCTAAATATATTTTAATGAATGCCAGGGCAGTTCCAATACCTGTTTGTTTTCAGTGTTAACCTATTTGTACATTTTGTACAGAATTATGGTGTTTAGTGTCATGTTGCCTCTCTCTCTAGGAAAAATATATTTTATTGGGGATTGTGTTAATTTTATAAACTTAGGAAAGCACAATATGGTTTTGATGAAATATACTAATGATAAATAAGGGATATGTTTTCACTAAATCAAAACTACTTTTGAATCTTCAAGAAGTGATTTGTAGTGTTTTAAGTTTATGTTTTCAAATGTTTCTTTTTTCCTTTTTTTTTCCAAGGCAGGGTTTCTCTGTGTAGCCCTGGCTGTCCTGTAACTTACTCTGTAGACCAGGCTGGCCTCAAACTCAGAGATCCACCTGCCTCTTCCTCCTGAATGCTGGGATTAAAGGCCTGCACCACTACCACCTGGCTAAAACAGTCATTTTGAAAGTCTCCCTGCAGGCCTTGTGGGTTTAGGGACTTCCTGCTAGGACTAGGCAGCATGGGCAACATTCCTTCTTCTATAGCATACATTGCTACAGTTTTTTACCCTCCCAAATTCATGTTGAAACTTAGCCAGAAATGTAATGGTATGAAGAGATGGGTCCTTTGAGGAGTGATTTAACTCATGAGGGTATAACCTTTGTGACTGGGACTAAGTTGAGCTTAGAAAAAGTCTTGATGGGGGGGAAACATTACTTTACCATTCTGCCTCTGGCATTTGAGAACCTGATTTTCCTCCCCTCCTGAAGGTACATTATTGAAGGTGCTGTGTTAGAAGCAGAGCAGCCCTTAATAGACAGCCGAACTGCTAGTGAATTCAGTTTAGGATCCTCAGACCCCCAGGTATACAATGAAAGAAATTTCTATTCTTCAAACACTATCCCATCTCACATATTCTGGTATATTAGCACAAATAGATTAAGGCACATTCTGGTCTGCTATAGAATTTCACTGGAACTAATTATTCCAAGGCTTAAAGCTTCTGAAGACAGCTTACTACTTATTAATTTCTGTACCAAATAATATCATTAGATAAATTAATCTATGAATATTTTATGATTCTGTGATCACTATCAAATTTCTAGTTATATGTAGATTTTGTAGAGACAAAAAGGTCAAACATAAAAAGAAAATTTTCCCATTTTCTAGACCTTAACTGCTTGGAGCCTACCTGATGATTTGGATGCCTTATACAATTAGAGAATAGCTTCTAATTGGTTCAGGTGCCTCACCCTAAATAGAGTCTCAAGAAGGACATGACATTATAAATTTTATTATCCCCAAATAATGAGTTGTCTTCCTGAACTCTGTTAAAATATAATCCCGCTCAAATGGCCCAAGAGGTAAGGGCAGATAAATTTACTCAACTATTATAAAAGGATCCATCACTTCTCAGAGGAACAACTCTCTTTCTCTGAGATTTGTCCACTGCATTCTTTCCACAATTGTCTATTCCTTTTTGAAAATATAAATTTAATCAATGGTTTTCATTTTTATAAGAATTTCTTTATTTTGCTTTATTTGTATGAGTGTTTTGCCTGCATGTATGTCTGTGTGCCACTTGTGTGCCTGAGGACCGCATCGGTCAGATGATCCCACAGGATTACCTAGAACTAGAGTTACAGATGGTTGTGAGCTAACATGTAGGTGCTGGGAATTAATCCCAGGTACCACTGCAAGACCAACAGTGCTCTTACCTGCTGAGCCATTCTTCAACCCTTAATGTATGTTAATAATAAACTTATAGGAAGAGCACAGAAGACAAACAACATTAAAATTATGTATTTGCATGTGGTACAACTAAGAAAAATATAGTGCATAAATGGGATCTACTGTATGATAAGCACTATTTACTGGCTATCAATAAAAAGGTTGTTCTTTTAAAATCCAAGTGCTGGCACTGTCCAGAAAATATTCACAGATTTATTTATTTATGTTTTTACATTTGTTTATTCTATGTGTACAGGTGTTTTGTTTGCATGTACATATGTGCACCACATGAGAGGCTGGTTCCTGTGGAGGTAAGAAGAGGGCATTGTATTCCCTGGGTCTGTGGTTACAGGTGGTTGTGAGCCACCATATGAATGTTGGAAGACTAGCTAGTGCTCTTAACCACTGAGCCATGTCTCTAGCCCACAGGTTTATTTATAACAGTTATAAAATTGAACAGCTAAAACTTTTGCTGTAACATTCTGACTTGCATTTATGCTTTACATTTAGCATTTATATTAAAAAATTCTTACAAACATGAAAAGAGTGGAACTGCTGCTGATTTCCCTCTCCTATTTTTCTCCCAGCCAATCATACATGTACGTATCTTTTGACCCCATGGTGCAGGAGAGTATCTGCCATTCAGAACTACTGATACCAAGCCAAGGAAAAAGTATGAGAATTTAACTTTTCCCTTCATAATGGATTCTTGAGACATTCACTACATACAGAGCATATATGGCTTTTTGGCATAACTGTTACATGTTTGGCACAGGTAGCACACAGGTTGGTAAATTCCAAAGACATACCAGATAGGCCTCAAAGTTCAGTTCTATTTTGAGGTCCTGAGCAATTTCTCTCACTAGATGCTGAAAAGGAAGTTTGAGAACCAGAATTTCAGTAGACTACTAGTAGTGCTGAATTTCATAGAGTGGCACAGTCCCAGGCCTGTTATGATAAAATTTCTCAACTGCTCCAGCAGAAGGAGAGGAGCTTTTGTAGCCAGTTCTTTCCTGGATGTTTTACCAGGAGTAGATCTGCAAGCAGTCAGCTTTGTACAAGTCACAGTAGAGAACATTCCTACTAGCCTACCTTTGAGTAAAGAGGCAGTTGCTGTAAATACCCAGTGTCTATTAAAAGCTTTTATATCAATTCTGGCAATGGGAGACTATGTAACTACAGAACAGTCCATTAGATCCAAATATCTGTTCTATTTAGCCTCAGAATAAATTCTCTGTTTTTATAATACCCACATACTTCCTAAATTTTATTATATGACACTTTCCATTCAGAACCTATCACCACCCCATAAAACACAATTCTCTGCCCAGAAAGAAGTGGCCCTGGTTAAGGGAGGAACTGCAACAGGCAGAAGACATATTATTCTGATTTGGCAGGGAAAGTGAGGTGGGGAGGTGATATGGAGGTGTCAGCTTGCCATTTCTTAAAATTGGTGGCACTTACAGGAATAATGGTGCAAAATGGATCTGTGCTAAAGAAGACTTCTGGAGATTCAAAATACTTGGGACTCATGAGAAGAATTAGATGGTAAGGAATGGGGAAACAAGGTAGAAGTGACAGAAGACATTCAATCAAGGAAATAAAAATTGAAGATTCAGTGTGCAGACATATCCTTGATAAAGGCCCAGTTCAGAGTGTTCTCTACCTCTGAACTGCTTTCTTTAGGGAAGAGTTTTAAAAAAAAAAATAAAGGGCCTCTTGCAACCTATCTCTTGAGGTTATGGGACATAAGGACAAGACGGATGGAATCAGTCTGAATGACGTGGAAATGGAGACATTGAGTAATATAAGTAAAACCTTTCCAAGACAAAGGTTTTATAGCCTAAGACAATATGAAGGAAAGAAATCCCTGGCTTATAGAACCTATTGATGACACTTGCTTTTCACTAGCTGAATTTTCCACTACTGTCAGGGACTGGAAGACAAACAAAGCTACTGTAAGCATTATTGAGGAAAGTGATTTCTTCTGCCAAGTTTGAGAGGCTGTAAAGGACTGTTCATTGGAGAGGGAAGAAAGATTGGTTCAGCAAGGGACTTAGCACTGGTATGGATCTTTACTCGCTTTGCTCTGACCCATCATAGGTTGTAATCTTCTTTTCAGTATAAAATGCTATTAATTTTAGAAAGTTTCATGAATGCCTCCAATATATTTTGGTCATATTCAACACCATTCTTCCCTCTAACTCTCTCCAGGTCCATCCCCTACCATCTCAACCCCTCCTAACTTCATGTCTATTTTTTTAAAAAATAAATCCAGTTACCTTCCTAATGTGAAAAACACAGTGAATCCAATCTGTGTTGCCCATATACCCATGGGTATAGGGACACCCACTAGAGCATGATTGACCTATTAGGGGCACATCCTTAAAGAAAACTGTTTCTCCCTCCTCTAACAGCTATCAACTGTCAATAGCTCCTCAGTTTGGGGCAGGGGCTCATGAGCCTCTCTGCAACCATAATAGAATGCTGATTAGGTTGATTTTATGCATGTCTTGTGCAGGCAACCACAGCTTTTGTGAATTCATGAGTGCAGATGTTCTGTCCTGTCCAGAAGCCACTATTTTGTCCTTCTCCTACTCCTCCCTGACCTCTGGCTTGACAATCTTTTTGCTGTCTCTTCCATGATTGTCTCTGAGCCTTAGGTGGAGGGGTGTGCTGGCTAGTTTCATGTCAACTTGACACAAGCTAAAGTCATCTGAGAGGAGGGGACCTCAATCAGGAAAATGTCCCCATAAGATCAGGCTGTAGGCAAGCCTATAGGGCATTTTCTTAATTAGTGTTTGGTGAGGAAGGGCCCAGTCCACTGTGGGCCTGGGCTGGTGGTCCTGGATTCCTGTAAGAAAGCAGGCTGAGCATGCCATGAGGAGTAAGCCAATAAGCAGCACCCCTCCATGGCCTATGCATCAGCTCCTGCCCCCATGACACTGTGGTTTGAGTTCCTGTCCTGACTTCCTTTGGTGTTGAACAGTGATGTGGAAGGGTAGGCCAAATAATTTCTTTCCTCCCTAACCTGCTTTTTGGTCACAGGGTTTCACTGCAGCAATAGAAACCCTAACTAAGACAGGGGGCTTGATATTGATTATTACACATGATCTTTGCAAGATATATGGGGCTGTTGTTCATCTGAATGACATAGATTGGCATTTGAATGGGGTTCATAACATGCTGAAACATACAGGAGGGGGTAAACAAAAAAGAAAAGTAAATGATGGGACCTACTGTGCAGGTTATGCAAAAGAAAAGGTGGCAAGATTTATGTTGATCTAGAGTTCCTAGGGCAAAATTGATGGAACACCAAATGCTGTGCTTGAGAGTGTTTGGAAGGCTTTGAGACACCCAATGGCAGCTCATCAAAGNGGTAAAAGAAGGAATGTTAAGCCAGGGGTATACATGTCATTTCCCCTATTAAAGATTAAAGAAATTTCCTGGGATGGGAAACATATCAGCCCCTTCTCTAGTAGGGTGTCTAAAGTGAACCAAAAGTGAGGGCAGCCATATGTAGCAGCCAGAAGCCCAGTGAATTGCTCATTTTTTGGTCCCTTGCTAATGTGAAAAACACTTGGGTTTTTGTGAACACTGTAGACAAGTGGACTTTAATCTATGGTAACCCCTAAAACAAATGAAGGTGAGACACTGTCTCTTATACACATCTCCCCTTTAGCCAGCCAGCTAACACCTCCCTTTTAAGGCGTGGTAAAAACCTGAGCCCCTTAAAAAATCTGGGATGGTACGTGACTGCTCTCTCGCTTCGCTCCACCGTTTTGGGATCGCTTGTCTTGGAAGGCAGATTGAAGACCGAGCTAGAATTCTCTGCTGGACTGTGTCACTCTCTTGTTCTTCCCTGTATCTTCTCCATCCCCCCTGTTCCGTAAATTGTTTCTAAAATAAAGCTATCTTGATAAAATATATAAATAATTGAGCTGGCCATCTAATTAACATAATAACTGGCACCCAACATGGGGCTCGAACCCACAACCCTGAGATTAAGAGTCTCATGCTCTACCGACTGAGCTCGGCCTCTTGGGTGCCCTGTGGCTGCTGCGCTTGGGCCATGGCGAGGAGCAGCAGCCTGAGACGGTGGGGCAGCGCTGCTTCTTCCAGGTTAGTGGTTACCTGGATGATTGTACCTGTGATGTTGAGACCATCGATAAATTTAGTAACTACAGACTTTTCCCAAGACTACAAAAACTTCTCAAAAGTAACTATTTTAAATATTACAAGGTGAACTTGAAGAAGCCATGTCCTTTCTGGAATGACATCAACCAGTATGGAAGAAGGGACTGTGCTGTCAAACCCTGTCATTCTGATAAAGTTCCTGATGGAATTAAGTCTGCGAGCTACAAGTATTCTGAAGAAGCTAACCTCATTGAAGAATGTGAAAAAGCTGAGAGCCTTGGAGCAGTGGACAAATCTCTAAGTGAGGAAACCCAGAAGGCTGTTCTTCAGTGGACCAAGCATGATGATTCTTCAGACAGCTTCTGTGAAGTTGATGACATAGTGATGCTGAGTATGTGGATTTACTCCTTAACCCTGAGCGCTACACAGGCTAAAGGGGCCGCCCTACAGCTAAAAGCCAAAATAGCTATCTGCTACACTATGGTAACCCCTAAAAGCACTGGGAGAAACAGGCAGAAGTTGAATATAAGAATAGAATAGTGCATGTGAAAACTATCAGGTTTGGTTAAGGGGTGGGCAGTCACTCCCAAATATTTACTGTAGTGCACAGTTCTCCCCTGCAAGAGAATGTACTGGAAATGAATTATTGCTAGGACACACACTACATACCACCTTTGGAGAATTTCCCTTGAGAATGATAATCGTAAAAGCAGTCACATAGAGCTAAATAAGATTCTTTGGCCTATCCATGCTGCTGTACCCAATATCACTCTTTTGATAAAATAACTGATAAAAATGACAGAAACTTTCCATCCTGCGTTGAACCTTTCTAATATATTATTTAAGTATTCTATTAGCTGCTAATTCTCCAAACCAATTTCCATTCACTTTGAATGAACTTTTTGAATACTTCTCTTAGGTGATCTTTGCAGTCCCACTATTTGCTATGGGATGGTGACCCCAGAACTTGCTTTCTTACCCCATCCACCCTCTGTGGAAAGGTTTCATTATATTACTGATANATTGTTAAACTTGGGAGTGCCTTACAGGCTTAAAAAAGTTTGTGAAAAGACATACAAGTGCACTTAAACAAATGAAGATGAGACATTAATCTGCACACACCCTTCTCTGCAAACTTTACCCACCCACCAAGTTGTGTACAGAGCTTGGCACAGCCATAAAAGTTTTAGATAGGGAAATCAGAAAGGCCTTTAGAGGTGGCCTTACTGACAGAGTGGCATTTTCAGCAAAGAAACAAACAAAGTATAGATACAAGCCAGTTGAGTAGGCAAGGAAGAATGGGTCAGAGAAAATTAAAGTTATAGACTTGAAACATGTTCATATCTGACTCGTCTAATGAACTAAAGGCCATTCTTCACAGTGTAGTGATAAAGAAAGTAGAAAAGTCTAGATTTCAGTGAAAATCAGAGGAAAATGGAGGCTAACATTACTCTTTAACTTGACAAATGTGATAGCTGAGTATTTGCTTGTTCTCCAATCAGTGTTCACCATTGCCAGCAGGCTAGTCTGGGCTTCCTTGCAGTCTATAACTGTGTTCTGTATAGTCCAGCTGTGTGCCTTCACCACATATGGCAAGACTCTGCAGGATGTTTTCCCCTGTGTCTAGGAGATCCATTCTTTCATGATTCCTTTAACAGAAGGCAGAGTTTATATACAGTATCTTGGGGATGAGTGTAACTTTCTTAGGGCCCAGCTTCCCAGGGTAAGAATTAGTGGGATTTCAAGTCTAGAATTTGGGCTTTTTTTCACTAGGACAGAGGCTGGCATGGGAGCTGAGTGCTGCCTTTAGGACAGTTAGAGTGTTCTTTGAGTAGAAACAAGCAAGTGGAGATCCTCAGGGAAGGGGCTTAGCCACTAGTGTGCCTCAGTTGGCCTACAGGCTTTAAGACATTTCTTAGACTAAACAGAGATTGATGCATGAGCTGTTTTCCTCTAATGAGGCAGCTACCCAACTTATTCTATCTGATGTCCTGTAAAAGCACCACATATCCTGGCTATTTTGCCCTCTGCCCATAGGGGTGAAGTCTTCCTCAAAATAATCTTTTTTTTCAATTTTAAAATATTAATTTGATTGTTATTTCCCCTTTGCTATAGATCCCCCCACCATTTACCTCTGCTTGTTCTCGGCACTCTGATAAAATTTTCCCAGTATGACAGTGTAAACATGAGTATGATTGCCTAAACAAGAGNTAAAACTCTGACAATAGATGTTCCAAAACTTATATGTGATACAAATAGAGGCCTTCACCACACAAAAAAATTCTAAAAGAAAGTTAGGGATGCTGAAAATGTGAGAAATAAATTACAAATGGGAAATAACAATGTGATACACAATATAATTATTTTTGTTTAGATGAAATAATATTACAATAAAAATTCTACATATATGGCAATATAACTATATATATTCCTTTGATTACACATCCATTGCATCTTTTATCAGCTCCTATTACAAATCCATATATGTATATATATGAAAATACATCCCTAAGTTAATAAATACTGCCTTCTTGTTTATATGTCCTTGCTTTCTTTTGTCCTTCCTTTCTTCCTTCTTTCATACAGACCTCCATGCCTAACCACTTACAATATTTATTGTTTATCATTTACTTCCATCTTTTTTTATTTCTACATTTATTTAATTATTTGTCTTTCTGGTTTTTTCTTTTTATTCATTCAATTCTTTCTTCTTTCTTCCATTTTTAATTTGTAAATGACTTCCATAAGAGAAATTAAGATTGATATTTTAACAATGTCTCTGCAAGCAAACACCATGCCCATTATAATTACCAGCTTGTTAGATCCCTATAGCTTGTTGTACATATTAGGCATCTGATTTTGAGAGTGAATGTGTAGCATTAAAGAGAAGACTGTGCTTTTTCTCAAGGTTAACACTGTGACAAACAGAGACTTACAGGCTGGGATGGAAATGAGTTTGAAACAAGTAAAATAGGAAGGGATTCATGCAGTCAGTTATCACAGACTTTTGAAATTACCTAACAAATCTGAATCTTAAAATACCTGGCTCACTTTTAATTTGGTAGCAGTTTTTTCTGACTTGGTCAAAATCCCCTGGAGACATATCAGGGTCAAAATTCAATATAAATTTCCAGCTATCCTATTCCATAGCAAGAGAACCTCTCTTGGAAAGATGTGTGATCACAAGTGAAATAATGGTTAGCATAGGATCTAAACATTATGTTTGATAATTTTGGCTTAACTAATCCNATGATAGTACTAGGAAGCATGCATTCTGTGTTTGTCTCCTAGAGAAGAAGCAAAACATGGAAAGTTACAAGAGACATCTCAGAGGGATTCTTGTAATTAGTAATTGTAGGATAGCACATGTACTACTAGAACTTTCCAAGAATTAAGACAGAGCAAAGACAGGTGTATGATGGAGGCCATATACATACATAACCCTTATAAGGAGCCCAGGTTAATGCATGTTACAGTCCATGGATCATAATGGAAAGGCATCTGTTCTTGACAGGGAAATTGTCTATTGTCCTGTCAGAGTAGGTAAGACCATATAGGTTCAATACTATGTGGACTATAGTTGACTAGTCAATTGAATCATATACCCAGCTCCTAGTGAGCATTCAGAACATTTTAAAGAGCTGAAGTTCAGTTAATAGCACCTAACTGCTCTCTGGATTGTTGTTGTTAGAGAAGGAGAATGGGATGTCTCTAAGCCACAGAGAGTGTGGTCTTTTCCCAGAATGACACCTAAGATAGCAACACAAATGTGGTTTAAGGTGAAGGCTCAGTCCTTAGGTAGGAGTAGCTTCCTATTGGGACATGCATAGTATATACCAAGTGAATCAGACAATTTACTTGAATGCAGAGAAAACTATCTACTCTAGTTACTTGTGGCATGTAATTTATATGAGCATGTGTGTTATATGAGCATATGAGCATTTTTCTATTGTGTGTATGTGTGTTAATTTGTATATTTATATATATTTTCCCAGATGTCCATACAGAAAGAAGTGTTCCCTCTCCTACTTCCTCATTTAATTTGTATCATACCCATGGTTTTAGTTGCCCTCAGTAAAATAGGATGAATGGGATGTGTTTCCATTAGCTTAAGGTGGTAAGAAAGGCAGAGGTGTCTGTTGTCCCCATTCTGGTGATATGAGAAGAGGAGTATGTAGAATATGTCTAAACACTCATCAATCTACTGCAATTGCAAAATGATACCCTGACTTGCATGTGTGCTCACTGCAGGCAGAGTAGGGAGCTGTGGGACAGGAGATATAAAAATGGTTACAAATCATGTAAAGACACGAATCCTTAGGAGAATTTTAATGAGGATAAAACAGGAGGTTATTCTTACACTTAGGGGATGTATATTACATTGTGATAGTCTGTGAAATCATAATTATTGCCTGGCAACACTAGTGGGATTCTTTCTGTTCATATAATGGGCCTGTCAGGAAGAGAGCAGCTGATGATGTGTGTGCTTTGGTTGTTTTATTATCACATGTAAGTGTCCTTTACATCATTTAATATCAGCATAAATAGTTGGTGATTCTCCAAATGAGGCTATGGCCAAAACCTTGGCCAATGGCCTTGCAGCTGGCACTATTGCCCAAATCAATGGTACCAAATCCAACTGAATACAGTCTGTGGAAATATTTTTCAATGAATTTTGTTGGTGGATGACCTGTTCCCTGAGAAGAAAACATCTGGAATAAGAAATTAAAGGCCTCAGAGGTATCCAGCAAAGGGTGGGTTTGCCATTGTTACCTTCCTTCACCTAGGATTTTGAGTGTTATAGCTCAGATGGAAAGCTATCTTGGCAATCACTAGTCTATGAATACCACAAAGCCACACCTCACAGCACACTTAACTAAAGAGATTTTTTAAGAGGGAAAAAAAACACGAGTTTGAGTTTCCCTAATTGGGCAAGAAAACATCAGGAAGGTTAAGAAAAGGCAGGGTTCATAAAGAGTTTCTTGGGGAGGGGTGGAACATTTCAGGGTGTAGCTTTCCAGGGCAAGAATTGGTGGAATTTGAAGTCCAGAACTTGTTGCTTTTTACTCATTAGGGCACGGGTTGGCGTGGAGGCTGGGTGCCACCTTTAGGACAGCAAGAATATCCTATGGGTAGAACCTGGCAGTTGGAGAGCCTCAGGGGAGGGGCCTGGCCACTTGTGTATCTCAAGGGTCCTACAGGTTTTGAGCAATTTCATAAACTAAACAGATATTGATGTTAGAGCTGTTTTCCTCAAATGAGACAACTACCCAACTTATTCTATCTGATGTCTCATAAAAGCACCACATATCCTATTCTGGCCTCTGCCCATGGGCTGAAGTCTTCTCCAAAATGTCCTTTTTTATTTTTGAGATCTTAATATGATTCTTATTTCCCCTTTGTTTTGACATCTCCAAAACCTCCAGTTTACCTATGCTTGTTTTCTGCACTCTGATAAAATTTTACTAATATGACAGTGTAAACGTAAGTATAATAACCTAAAAAACAGCTTAAAAATCTAACAGTAGAGGTTTCAAAATTTATATGGGAAACAGCATGAGGCCTCCAACCTACAAAAAGGTCTGGAAAAATCTCAGGGATTCGGAAAGTGGGAGAAATAATCTTCCCCAAGGCAGAGAACTATTCGTTACCCTATATAATTCTTTTTGTTTAGATAAAGTAATACTACAATAAAGAACTTCTCACCTATGCCAACATAACCATATATATTCCTTTAATTGTGAATTCATGAACTCTTTTATCAGTAATTCTTGCTACAAATCTAATATATATACATATATGTATATTAGGATATATGAATATATATCCCTAATTAAACATACACTCACATGTTTATTTTATCCTCCTTTCTCTAGTTCTTCTGTCATATATCCTTGCACTCCTAACCCCTTTCCATCTGTTAACTTTTTATTTGCTCCTAAATTTCCTTTATTTCTCATTTTATGCTATTTGTCCTTTATTCTTCTTTGGTTGCTGGAGTCCAACTTTGAATGAGGGCAGGGTGTGAAGATGGGTGGAGGCAAGAGTGGTGACATAGGAATCAGACACAGGACACTTCTTAGTTTCATTTTAGGAGAGATGGACAGAGAGGAAACACATCTCAGCATTTCTTGTCCTACTCTGACAACTTGTATCTCTCACAGACTATTTATCTCACATTTCTTCACTGACTATAATCATTGATTACAGTCTTTTCATGGCACATATATTTTCTGAAGTCTTCTGTAATTACATAAACATATCAAAGTAAAAGAAACAAAGCAAGCAAACAGCAAATTTCATGAGAACTGAAATCTAACATTATGATAAATTTTTATCTCAATATTCTATTCTTTAACATTGGTGTCATAAAACCTTGCAGTTACAAAAAACAAGACATAATGTCTCTATTTAAGTTTGAATAAGTTAATAGATCAGAAGTTATTTCCTAGTACCTGTTACTCTATTAATCTACTATAAGGAATACTTGATCTTTCTACAGAAATCTAATTCCTTGGTTACTTGTTTAAATTCTTTCTTTTATATCTAACATAATACCAACATTCTTTCCCTTGACTTCTGAAATACCGTGTTCTGCTCTTTATTATTTCTACATTCCGAGAAGTCCTGATCTGAGAAATCTGCTCACGAAGCCAGGCAGTTCACTGAGCCAAGATGTTTCTCTTTTGTCTCTCTGTCATAAACTCTTGTTTCAATATGGTCACTATCTTTATTGCAATCCTGTATAGAGTAAAAGAACATTGAGATTCCTAAAACTGCTTACTTTGCCTTCAGAAAGTCCTGTCATTAATTTTATAATCAGAAATCTTTTCCTTGTCCAGACTATGTTCCATGTTTCTGAGGCAAAACAAAAAACTAATGATTTGGTTATAGTTTGTCAGCTTCTAAAATTTCCCTAAGTTTTTCTTCTTAAATAATTTGTGCCAGATACTATGTCTAGTGCTTATTTATGCCTCTTAAGTAATAAGTTCTACAGAAGATTCAATTTCTTGAATAGCTAATTCTTCCAGGGAATCACCATAAGTTTTATTCTCAACATCAGCTTTCATAAAATTGTTCCAATGTCCCAGTTCAAGCCATCAGTGAAGGGCCTTTAACATTAAGGAATTCAAACATTAAACATGTCAAAGACATAGATAAGAAGTGTGCAGCAAATTCCACCAAAGGTAATGAATGGTCAGTCTAAATTGCCTGAGTACTGTTTTCTTTCCCAAGCAGCAGCTACAAGATGCTTGTCATCACCATTTTTTTCTTTTCTTTTTTTTCTTCTTTCATTTTTTTTTTACATTTTTTTCATGTCCTCCTTTGAGAGCTAAACATGGATTTCATGGACCAACTACATGTCAAACAATGTTTCTGGAGGAAAACAACATGCCCATTATTAATACTTGGTTGGGAGATCCCTGTTGCATGATACACATATTAGGCTTCTGGTTTTCCTGTGGGTGTGTAGCATCAAAGAACAGAAGACTAATTTTTGGTTTCTTTCGAGACAGGGTTTCTCTGTGTAGTTTTTGGAGCCTATCCTGGAACTCACTCTGTAGACCAGGCTGGTCTCAAACTCACAGAGATCACCTGCCTCTGCCACCCGAGTGTTGGGATTAAAGGTGTTGTCCACCACTGCCAGCCAGAAGACTATTTTTTTCCCTCAGGGTGAACATTAACAGAACCAGAGACTTAATGCTGGGATAGAAAGGTGTTTAAAGACAGTGAAATAAATAGACTTTCCTGTGTCCAATTTTCACTGCCTTTGTGGATTACCTAACAAACATGCATCTTGAAATACATGACTCACTTTTACTTTGGTGACAGTTCTGTCCAGCTTGGTCAAAATCCTCTGAAGAAACATCATGATCAAAATTTAGAAAGCTTTCCAGCCATCCTATTCCATAGCAACTCAGCCTTCCATGGGATGACCCTGTAATCAAAGGCAGAATAATGATTAGGATAGGGTCTAGAAATTATATTTGATAAGTATGGCTTAAGAAATCCTCTGGATAGCAGACACCAAGGGCATGAGTATGGGAGAGCTAGCCCCACTATTTTTCTGCCCCTTACTGCATACTACATAGGGTAAGATATCAAGGTAGGTGCTGGCAAGCTCACCTTGTTGTTGAGGATGAGAAAAACCTGGCAGACAGTCCAACCCAGACACCACCCAGACACAGAACCAAAGTTCTCTGTTTCTTATGCCCTCCCTTAGGTACTTTTACTTCCATTTGTTTTGTTCAATTCTGATAAGTTAGTTTTTGTTTTATCTTATGTTATGTTATTTTTACTATATAAAAAGCCCAGTACCTATAAAAATACAGATATGTGTGTATATGCTGTAAATCATCACACAAATAAATATCTATATTTGCTTAATAGTACTCAAATATTATTATGCTGTATAAATCATATGTTATTATGTAGTTTATATATTATAGTTTATGACATAATTTTCATGTATTCACTCTTGCCCTTGGATACACATTCAAATTATATCTAAAAGGTTTGTTAAAAAATTCACCTCTTTAGCTATCATTATCTATATTTCCACATTCTGTCAATATTACTTTTGGGCACAAGGGGAGAAACTGTTATAAGCAATTTACATGATTTACTTGTAAAATTTCATGTGCAATTAATTAATAAGAGTGTGTCTTAATAGCAGTAATTGGGGTTACATAGCTCTCTCTCTGAATCCAGGACAATCAACCTTTAATCTTGCTGTGGAGGCCTGGGTCGTCAACCCTAAAGAGAGAATTGATCTTTCTGAGTTGACCATGTGTCATATTTGGAGCCATTCATTTTGGGGAGGCTATCTTAAGGCCCAACAACTGAGATCATTAGATTTTGTACTTCTTTAAGAAATTATTTGCTTCTGAATATTGAAGATGAGACGCTTCAATGTGTTGGACAGGGATAAGGTCAATGCTATGTAGAAGTTTGTCTTCGTGTGTGGAAAAAGAGGGTTCTGTGGGTGGAGCTATTTAGCTTTGTAAATCTGCTATGTATTTTTCAAACACTTTCTCAATTTTACGTGTTTTATTGCCTTATTATCTGAAGTTGAATTTCTTGCTCAAAGAAGGGTTCTCAAATATTACTTAACTCAGTGCCTTAATTCCCTAGAAATATTGTTTGACACTTCCCCCTATATTTTATTCAATTCTCTTACTACTCAAATATTAAGTTATTCATGAACTCCGGGTTTTAGAGTACAATCTTGTAATTTGCAAATTTGAAAGTTTTCCATTCACTATGTTTTTAGTTTTCTGCTCTGTGGTGGCAGATTATTTATATAGGGGGATACAGGCACAAGTTTGGATTCTAGTTTGGTCCCTGAAGTATACAGGGAAACATTGTCAAAGGAAAAAATAACAAAAACAACAAGAAAAATCCTCAAACAAAACTGGGCATGGTATTATGTTGGGTAGGTTTAGGACTGTAATCCCTACATTGTGATGTAGAGTTAGAAGGACATGAGAATTATCTGTTCAATCCTAGCCTGCACTAAAGAGAGACCTTGTCTTGTTTTAAAAACAAAAAGTAAACTGGGCATATTGTCACATATTTTGGTGGTGTACATCCATGCACATACAATCATTCTGAGGTGGATGAAAGAAAGGTCTAAGGATGACAAGGCTAAGCATAGACTAGGCTCTAGAGAGTGATCTTCCTTTAAAAGACTGTAACTTATAACAGGGAAATGGAAATAGGTCAAGGGAACCAGAATCATGAGGTTTGATGCTTATCTGAGCTAGATAGAGAAAACTTGCCTTTAAAGGAAATAAAATTGTAAACCCAGTGCTGAGATGTAAGGGAGCACTGTGATAAAAGAGTATTAGCATAACACTGCTGGTGGATACATGAGAGTACAAATATCACAAGACTGAGTATTTATTGTAGGCTATAGAGAGATGTTGTCTCACTGGGCAGAAAAGCCACTAGGTGGCAGAGGTAGATGGCATGCAGAGGCCCATTGGGACATCTCTGTAATTCCAGCACTGTGAGGTGTGTAGGCCTGAGGAGACAAGAATTGTGAGTTTCAGCATTTCTTGAGCTATATAGGGAGACCTTGTCTCAAAATAACCAATTCAAATCAAAAGCAGGCAGAGTGACATGGTGGGCATCCTTGTGCTGGTAGCAGGACTGCAATCCCTGCACTGTGGTTTAGAGATCTGAGGAGGGTGCAAGGCTCACACGTTTTAGTTTGGAATATCTGGGCAATATAGGAACTTGTTTTCCTTTTGAAAAACAAAATAAACATGTCAGAGCCTTCCACAGTGGTAGGGTTGGCAGCAATTGAGGTGTCATAATTATGTAACCCCAATTTTGGGAAATGGAGATGAGTGGGCATGAGGTTTCATAGGCTGAGTTATCCTGTGTCAAAAGAGAGAGTAGGAGAAGAGAGAAGAGGGAGAGGGAGAAGGGAAAAGGAGGAAGAGAGAAAGAAAAGTGGAAAAAAGGAAGGAGGGATGGGAAGGAGAGAGGAGGAAGAAAGGGAAATAGGGAGAGACAGGAGACAGAAAATCTGGCATGATGCCTGACTTTGTGCTTGTACTATCACTAGTGGGAGAGGTAGTGAGGGGGAAGTATGAGGAAGAGGAAAGGGGAATAAACTAGATGATGCAAGAATCTAGAAGCCCGAATGTTTAGGAGGATAGTGAATTTGAGCCATGTTGAGATATATAGAGACACCTTGTTCCTGCCCCTCCCTCAAAAAAGTAAACCCATCTTAGTAACATGGTGTCATGTCAAGCGGTGTTATTGTGCTAGACTTGAATCTCTGCAATTAAAGGGGAAGCTGGCAGGCAGGAAGAACTCAAGTTTGAGAACTTCCTGGGGTGTATAAAGAGACTTCACTTTAATTTGTTTTCAGTAAACTAGGCATGATGAGATGGTTGTCAGCATGAGGGTACAATGGTGTAGAACTAAGTGCATAAATATCACAAGATTGAGCCTCATCCTCATCCACTGGAATATATATTGAGGGACTTGCTACTTTCTTGTTTCTTGCCATTTTTTGTTGTTGTTGTATGCTTTGTTTTGTTTTATTTTGGGACAAGGTTTGCCTGTGTAGTCCCTGGCTGTCTTGGATCTCGATTTGTATAAAGGGCTGGCCTCTAACTTGGAGATCTATCTGATTCTGCCTCCCAAGTGCTGACATTGAAGTTTTGTGTCTCCTTGTCAGACCGAGAGATTGTCTTAATAGAAATCGAAAAGTAAACCTTGCATTGTGAGATGGTGGGTGGTATAGTGGCTCTGTGCAACATTTTCTGCACTAGGAGCTGAAGAGTTGGGATGAAAATTATGATTTTGGGCCAAATACTAGAACTCTTGTCAAAAATAATAAGTTCTAGAGAGATAGCTCAGTAGTTAAGAGCACTGGCTATTTTTTCCTGGAGAACCAGGTTTAGTCCCAGCATCCACATGGTGGTTCACAACTCTCTATAGCTCCAGTTCCAGGGAATCTGATGCTTTCTTTTGCCTTCTCTGGTACTAGGCTCTAAAGTGGTGCACATATGTAAATTGTGGCAATATACACACACACACACACTAGAATAAAAAGAATTTTTAAATTGTGCATGGTGTTACATATCTTTAATCCCAACACTGGGGAGGCAGAGGCAGGTGGGTCTCTGTGAGTCCAATGCCCATCTGGTATAAATACTGAATTACAGGACATCCAGGGCTACACAAATAAACCTTGTCTTACAAAAACAAAATAATAATAATAACAATAATAATGTAAGTTAAGAATAGCAGTTTGCTGGGTACTATGTTCGCAGAGGATTGTAATCCCAGCTCTGGGAAATGGTGATAGGAAGAGGGCATGAGGATGGAAACTTTGAGTCAACATTCATACATATATGAGATTGCACCTTAAAAAAATTTACAGTTGGCTGTAAAAAGCTAAATGGGCAGTGTGGAGCCATAAGAATGTTAACCAAGAACTCATTGATGGGGACAAGAGAATAGCAATATAGAGAGATTGAGCCCTCGACTGGATTATAGGGACTTTGTCTAAAACACAGGTGCCAGGAGTAAAAGGATATGGAGGAAACTGAGCTCTGTGGCATGGTGAAATGTGGACAGCATGTTCTTATTGGCACTTTCCTGAGAATCTTTCTCAAAAAATAGAGCAGGGAATGGGTAGTTTAATTAAAAAGTTGGCTTGGTTGTCTGATTGGCACCATGGAGAATGTGATAAAAGGCTTTTAAGCCTTGGAAGTATAATTACTTTGTCTCAGAAGAGGAAAAAGGAAGAGTAGGAAGAGGTGAAGGAATAAAGAAGGAAGAGATAGAGAAAGAGAGGGAAGAAGGAAGGAAGGGAGGGGGGAAAGCAGGGGCTGGGAGGTGAGCATGGTGGCAAATGGCTGCATATTGTAATCTCTCCCCTATGTAGGAGGTAGTGGGAAGATTTGATAATCCAGGCTGTTCTGGCCTGAAGAGGGAGATGTAATGTCCATGAAATAAAAATTGTAAGTTATATTATAGAATATTACCTTTGTTTTAAAAAGTGTAATATCATATAAAATGGAGAGTTATAATGAAAAAGAAAGTTTTTCAACATTTATAAAATATTTTAACCGTGTGTTGGTTAAAATCCAGGATAAGTCACAGCATTACAATGCACAAATTAACAAGTGTTGCAGACCTCATTAACAAATGTTTTATTTCTTTTTATTAACCAGATTTCTTGCTTTTTGAGAGGACCAAATATAATTTCTGACACCCTATACCAAGTCCATGGTATGTACAACTATTCTTGTTAAATACCGCTGGCTAAATGTGGAATGATTATAGATGATAATCTTCTTTGCATAACACTTAAAATATATTTTCATTTTATTAATGACTTCTCATTTACTTAGTGGCCAGAGAACTTTCACATAAAAAGTATCCCTTTTGAAATTTTTATCACTATAATTTAATATATAATCTTTGCAAATTTGCAATTTAATATAGAAAAGAAGCCTTGTTCTCTGTTGTGTAGAATTTAATATATTAGTAATTTTACACTGTTGATTATATTGTTAGTTATTTTTTGAAATTTTGTAGATATGATTTATCTTCTAGTGATACAGGATTAGGTAACTCATAACTACTAAGTTTCTGGTTTTGTCTCCTTGTATACGCTTTAGATTTTATTTGGTAAAAATTATTATTTGGTCAGAAACTTTCTTGTGTTTGTGCTTGCATGTGTGTAGGTAACCGTTAACTTGTGTGTGTGCACATACGTAGGCCAGAAGTCAACCTTAGGTGTGGTTCTTCAGGAGCTATCCACTTTGTTCTTTGTGCCTTTCACTGGGACCTGAACCTCACTGAGTAAGCTAGGCTGTCTGGTACTTAAGAAACAAGAATTCTCCTGTCTCCCTCTTCCCAGGGCTGGGATAATAGGTATTCACCATCATCCCCTGGATTTTTTGTATGTGTTTTAGTGGTTGAACTTTATAGATTGAACCATCTATGCAGTATGATAGTAAAAATTGCTAAATGTTGCATAATTATTCTTCACTTGGGGATTCAGCACTAAAACTGCTATTTTGTCTTTTGTCTGTAGAGCTTGAATTTCTTTGCTGATTAGATGGTATCAGGGAGCAAGAAGATTTGAGTAAAAATCTGGGCTCTGGATGTGAGTCAATTTTGCCTGAAAGGAAAAAAAAAGCTGTAAACTCAGTGCTGAGATGGAGGACAGCATTGTGATTCAGTCAGAGTATCAATACAATACTGATTGGTGGACACAGGAGAATACAAATATCAGCAGATGGAGAATAGCTCCTGGGCTATATAGGAAAAGGCTATCATGCTGGGAAGAAAAGCCACGAGGTATCAGAGTGAGATGGTGCAAAGGCCTGTTGGCCCATTTCTCTAATTCCATCCCTGTGGAGGCCTGAGGAGATGAGAATTGTGAGTTTCAGCTTTTCTTGAACTATGGAAGGAGACCCTCTGTCAAAAATATTGAAGTCAAAGTGAAAGCAGTCCATGACAACATAGGGATCTGTGGGCTCTGGGCAGAATTATAATGACACAGTGAGGTGTAGAGATCTGGGGAGATTGCATGACTCACTAGTTTTAGTTTGGCCTCTCTGCACAATATAGAGAAGCCTGTTTTCTTCTAGAAAATCAAACTAAATTTGCCAAAGCCTGCCACATTGACATTGTTAGCAGTAGTTCATTTGGAGTCATAATGATGTAATCCCAATATTGGGAACCAGAGATGAGAGGGCATGAGGTTCCAGACTATGATTCTAGTGTCTCAAAAGACAGAGAGAGGGTAGAAGGAGAAAGGATGGGACAGAGGAGGGAGGAGGAGGAAGGGAGAAAGGAAAGTAGTAGAAAATGAGTGAGGGTCAGGGAGAGGGAGAAAGGGATGGGAAAGAAGGGGGAACAGGAAGTGGAGGAGCCAAGAGACAGGAAATATGACATGGTGCCTATCATTGTGGGGGGGCATTTGTTTTGGCATACATTCTTGAACTATTTGAACTGGAAGATGGAGGACAGGGGAGTGAGAGGAAGAAGGAATTCAAATAAGCTGGATGGAAACAGAATGGAGAAGGTAGAAGGATGCATTTTTATGGTGATAGTGAATTTGAACCCAGTCTGAGATTTGTATGGACACCTGTTCCTGTCCATCTTCCAAAAAAGTAAACCTAGCATAATGACATGGAGACAGGGGAAGCAATGCCTTGGTGCTAGATTTGAATCTCTGTAATGAGAGATGGAGATGGTAGATGAGCAGAACTCAGGATTGAGGATGTCCTGTGGTGTATAAAGAGACCTCACCTTAATGTTTTTTAATAAACTAGGCATGATGAGATGGTGGGCAGAGGGATAGTGAAGGAGTGGAAACTTGAATGCATATATATGGTGAGATTGAGCATGGCCCATGGAGTATATTTTGAGAGACTGTCTTTGTTGTTGTTTGAGACAGTGTTTCTCTGTGTAGCCCCAAACTATCCTGGAACTCATTTTGATAACAGAGCTGGCTTCTAACCCATAGACTCACCTTTCTATGTGCCCCAAGTGGTAGAATTGAAAGTATGGGCCACCATGCTGGGTGGAGAGACCTCCTTAATACAAATTATAAAGTAAACCTGTCATGGTGAGATGGTCTGCAGTGTACTGGCTCAATCCAACAATCTCTGCGTTAGAAGGTGGAGACTTGGGATGAATATTTTGAGTTTGGACCAAATAATAGGACTTTTGTTAAAAATAATATGTGGTACTAGAGAGATGGCTCTGTGGTCAAGAGCACAGGCTGCTCTTGCCAGAGGACCCTAGTTCAGTAACCTAACCCACATGGTGGTTCACAACTGTCCAGGTCCATGGGATCTGTTACTCTCTTTTCCTTCCTGAGCACTAGGCACATGTGGTGCACATGTGTACATTCTGGCAAAGAAGATATACAAAAATTAAATAAAAATAAATAATTAACAAAAAGAAATGCTGCACATGGTGGCACAGTTCTTTAATCCCAAGCATTTGGGAAGCAGAGGCAGGTGAATCTCCATGAATTCAAGGCTCATCTTACATAAGCAATATGTTCCAGGACAGCCAGGGCTATGAACCCTGCCTCAAAAAATAAAAATCAAAAGAACAATGAAACAAAAAAAATAAGAGTATTAATAATAATAACAATGTAAATCAGGCACAATGATTTGGCAGAAGGGACCTTTGGCTCTGCCATTAACATATACCTCCGGTGCCTACTAGCGTATCAAAGTCTAAGTTAGCTTGTATGCTCAGTCATACAAAGTCCTTCAAAGTCCTTAACCCCATCTTATAGGTTCTTCTCCTCCCAGGTATCTGTTCCCCATATCACCATGGAAATC
>LZPO01066393.1:134031-160984 GCA_001675575.1 Neotoma lepida | reverse complement strand
TCTGTGTCCCTCTTGGTCCCGCAGCTGCTGGGCCCAAGTAAACACACAGAGGTTTATATTACTTACAAACTGTATGGCCAATGGCCTAGGCTTCTTGTTAGCTAGGTCTGATAACTCAAGCCATTCCTATTAATCTATATGTTGCCATGTGGCTGTAGCATTACCTGTCTACTGGCACCACATTGCTCCTTGGGTTGTGGGCTGACATTTCCCCTGACTCTGCCTTTCTCTTTCCTATATCTCTTCTTGGATTTCCCACCTGCATCTAAGCTAACTTGCCATAGGCAAAAAAGCTTTATTTGTTAGCCAATGGGAGCAAAACATATTCCCATCATACAGAAAGACATCCCACAGAATTTCCCCTTTTCTGTCTAATCAAAAAGGAAAATTTTTCCAAAGATACACAGAGAAACCCTGTCTTGAAAAACCAAAAAAAGAGGAAAATTTTAACTATAACATAGCAAAATTACAGTTACAATATCTAGTCTATTTGTATTTGGCAAAATTAAAGACTATCATCTATCCTATATGTGAGCCTAAAGTTTCATATCTAATTTACCTTTTATCACCACCAAGGCAAACCATAATTATAACTATCTAGTCTTCAACTCCATCAAAGATGCCAGGAAGATATAATATTACCTAAGTAAATAGGAAGTACATTGTAAGCAACTTTCAAAATTCTAGAAATGACAGATATGGCTTGCTGCCTGGAGAGTCATCCACAGTTCCTCTGCAACATTAAGGCATCTATCTTCAGCCTACAGGCCTAAAGTCTCTGGCAGACTTTTTAATGAAGCAAGAAATTTGAAGGATTGTCTCACCTATTGGCAAAGTTTCTCAGTCACTTCTCTCTGTGTTCTGCAGAATGTCTAACATTCTCCTCTCTGAAGCAGGAACCTTAAAGACCATCTCTCCCTGTTTTGGCAAAATTCAGTGGTCATTTTCCCGTGGGTCCTTCATGTCCAGGTTGTATAATATATTGTCAAGATGGCAAGTGCAGTTTCTTGCCCAAATGGCTATATTTTGCCATAAATAAAGCAAACTCCATATGGAGTTACTTTGATGCCCATCATCATTTGTGAAGTAGATGCCAGGAGCAGACATGTCTCAATGTCCAGGAAAGTCTAAGATCTTAAAACATTTTAAATGCCATATTCTGTATGTCTTTGAAGTGTTAGACTACCTATCTAATTTAAATATGCCATTATTTACCTAAAAACTTAATTAACATGACTATATGTTTGATTATCATAGATGACTATCTGTATTTGCAATTATATATTACAATTTTAAATGATTTGCATAAACATAGTACCTTAAACAAGAGTAGAAATAGACATATAATATAACAAAATTAATATTAAATTTGTATCAATAAACTAAAATCTATAGCAATGTGAAATATTTTAAATGAGTTGTTGCTTTTTCAAAGTAGATTCAATAATCTGCCCTTTTATTCTCTCATATCTATATCCTCTTTTCTTTAGAGATTACATTATAATCAACCTCCTTTAAGTAATAATAAATATTTATGAACAATAGTTTGGGAATTTGAAAATAGCTTTTCATACTACTTCCTGGTGATTGGGGGCACTAGCAGTCTTATGGGGACACAAAGAAAATTTTAGGAGTATGGTCAAGTCCTGGCTGGAGTAGTCTGTGAGTCTGTATTGTCCGAGCCAGTTTCCTTGAACCTGTTCTGGATGTTGAATCATCTGGACACCTCTCAGAGGGTCTTTTTTGATGGAACCATATTAACCTGGAAGGTATACACAGCTTCTCATCTTCTGTGCAAAGAAAAGCAGAATCTCTTTCCCAAAGAAACATATCCTTAGACATAAATTTTGAAGTCAAGATTCCTTTAAAATATACATGTTGGTTTAATTTAGTAGCCCCTATAATCAAATGTCTCTCTACAATTAAAAAATCCCAAAGACAATAGTATGCAGTATCCAGATTCTTTCTATAATTTTCATCTCCACATGGCTCATTTTCTTTATATTACTTTACTCCCCTTATTAAGGCCTTTTTTATTATTTTAAAACTTTATATTTCTTAGCTGGGAGGTGGTGGCGCACGCCTTTAATCCCAGCACTCGGGAGGCAGAGGCAGGCGGATCTCTGTGAGTTCGAGGCCAGCCTGGGCTACCGAGTGAGTTCCAGGAAAGGCACCAAAGCTACACAGTGAAACCCTGTCTCGAAAAACCAAAAAAAAAAAAAACTTTATATTTCTTTATATATCTGCCTATGCACACTTTCCTCTTTTTCAAGCCTACATACATTTTTATACATACTGTAAACCATTTAGATGTTTATTCCATCTGAATCTGTCTTATTGTGTATCTATAATCCTTTTCTGACCAAGAGAGATTTTCAACTGCTAAGCTGCATGGTGGCTTTGGCTGTTGACTCCACCCCATTCAATTTGCCAACATGGCAGAGTTATGTGTACTGCCAGCTCTGGGAGCCATGCTCACCACCAACTCTGAGAGGTACTAGGTCTATACCTCCATCAAGTAGTGTGTAGCCTAGAAACCTTTCTTCTTTGTCTGTACTAGCAAAAGCTAAATCTACCACACAGCACACTGCATTCCATCAAAGCTTGGAGACACCTCTGTGTGTGGTGGCAGAAATTTGCCATGCTGTGCTCAAACTCAAATTCTGATGTGTCTCTGTTCCATGGCCTGCATGAGAGATACAAAATAGGAAGCTGCTCTTGGGGCCACTTTAGAACCCTTTTTTAAACTTTCTCAGGTATTAGGTGGAAATTCTCATTCCACATTAGAATGCCAGATGTAGTCAGAAATTTTCCCATGTCCCACCCAGTCCCACAGCCACTTGTTCCCAAGTAAACACACAGAGGCTTATATTACTTACAAACTGTATGACCTATGGCCCAAGTTTCTTGCTAGCTAGCTTCCTATAATATAACTCAACCCATTCCTATTAATCTATATGTTGCCATGTGGCCTAGCATTACTGGTCTACTAACATATTACTGCTCCTTGAGTGGTGGGCTGCCATCCCCCTGACTCTGCCTTTTTCTTTCCTGTACCTCTGCTTGAATTTCCTGCCTGTCTCTATGCTACCTTGCCATAGGAAAAAGCAGCTTTATTTATTACCCAATGGGAACATATATGCAAAGTACACAGAAAGACATCCCACAGCAAATTGTTATGTCTAAGTTCTTTACAAAATCATTTACATGAATAGGGTTTCCCCTTGTATGATATCTTCCCTATTTCTTGATATCAAGTTGATATTAAAAGGCTTTAAAATCCTTAAGTGGATAGAGACATGGCCGAGCAATTAAGACAAGTTCATTCTCTGAACCAAAGTCAGGTTTTGACAACTTCCAATAGTTCATGCTACAAGAAGCTCCAATGGTCTAACCTTTTTGGGAACCAGAAAGCACATGTGCATAACCGCAAAAAGACATACTGACATCACATAATTAAAATTTAAAAAAAAAAATTCCCTCATGAATGCTTTTCTCTTGTAATCATTCATTTTTATAACACAAGTCTTGAGATATTTAAAAGCTTACAGAGATTTTCTTCATTGTGAAGTGGTTCATGTAATGGAAAGCTAGCATGTAGGCCTTGAAGTCAGAGAAATCCATACATTTCAGTCGGTGGTATCTTTTCAGAAGATTTAGGAAATGCTGCCTTGCTTAAGAAATATGTCATTAGGGGTAGGCTTGAGTGTTTCCATCCATAAACCATTTCCTGTTCCTAATCTCTGCTTCATGGTGCCAGTTGAGGATGTAAGATCTTAGCTTCTTGCTTTAGCAGTCATGTCTGACATTTGTTGCCATGCCACCTTCATGGTGACCCTGTATCTCTTTGGAACCAAGGGCCAAATTAAATTCTTTCATAAGTTGACTTAGATATTATGTTTTGCTACAGCAACAGAAAATGCACTAATACATATCCATAAAGTTTTACTCATGGATTTATTTCCTATGAATGAAGAGAGGTACAAAATCTGAAAGAGTTAATTTATAATTTAAATTCATAGGTATTTAGGTATGTTAGTTTGCAGATATCAACAAAATGAAGAGAGACATCATAATACTTGAAGAGATTGTTGACAATTGCAAAATTTATTCTCCACAATCAATAATCTTGTGTATCTGAATGTAAGTATGTTGGCTAAAGATCTTACCTGTGCTTTATAGTCAGATTTTCTTCGGTATGTTTTTTTTTTAGATCCTCAAAGATTAATGTGATGTGCATAGGCTTTAACAGCTCAATTACACATTGAAAGTTTTTTAAAGTTTCTCTCCAGTATGTGTTCTTTTATGACTTCTAACATTATCAGGTTTTGAAAAGGCTTTATCACATTGACTACATTTGTAGGGATTCTCTCCAGTATGTGTTTTTCTATATACTTGGAGACTATTTTAACATCCAAAGGCTTTACCACATTGATTACATTCATAAGGTTTCTCTCCAATATGTCTTCTTTTATGTCTTTGAAGACCATTGTGATATGCAAAGGCTTTACCACACTGATTACATTCATATGGTTTCTCTCCAGTATGTGTCCTTTTATGATTCAAAGATGAGCATGCTGTGAAAAGACTTTATCACATTGATTATATTTGTAGGGTTTCTCTCCAGTATGTGTTCTATGTATTTGGAGACCACAGTGATGTGCAAAGGCTTTACCACATTGATTACATTCATGGAATTTCTCTCCAGTATGTGTTCTTTTATGTATTTGGAAATTCTTTTGACATACAAAGGCTTTACTGCAAAGACTGCATTCATAAGGTTTCTCTGCAGTATGAGTTCTTTTATGTTTTTGGAGATTACTTTCATATGCAAAGGCTTTACCACACTGACTACATTCATAGGGTTTCTCTCCAGTATACGTTCTTTGAAGATTGTTCTGATGAGCAAAGACTTTACCACACTGATTAAATTTGTAAGTTTTCTCACCAGTATGTGTTCTCTTATGACTTTGGAGTGGCCTGTAATATGCAAAGGCTTTATCACATGGATTACATTCATAGAGTTTCTCTCCAGTATATGTACTTTCATGTATTCATAGATGACTATGATATGCTAAGATCTTAACACAGTCAGTATTTTCAGAGACTTTCTCTCCAGTATGATTTCTTTCATGCCTTCAAGGAAAATTGTCACATATAAAAGCTTTACCATATTCATTACACCATTCAATACATATATTCGTATAAATTACTTTTACAGTTTGGTCTAATTGTAAAGTGGAATTAAATCTTGAGGTTTTTTTATCATTTTGTGTACACTCATGGTGTTCTCATGGGGTTGTTTTGTGTCTTTTAAGATACCTGTGATGACAAGAGACTTTATTACATGTATCACATTTATAATATCTTTTTTCTATGAGATTTTTCACATATTTGAAGAGAACTGCAAGAACTCAGAGCTTTACCATATTTACACCATTCATAATTTTGCCTAAAGTGTAAGTCATACCACAACATCTTAAAGTGAATCAGGACAAATAGAAATACTTATACATTTCCATACTCATAGGGATTTCAGCATTTTGAGTTTATTGACATATTCCCAATGAAGTAGGAAAACCAATTACGTGTAAACTTGTATCACATTCAACAAGTCTACTCAAACTGAGGACTACTATATATCTTCTAATTTTTCTGGGAAGGAGAGTGGCAATTTGCTTCTTTCCATTCCCTTTCTATCACATGGCTTGTAATCAAAGTGGTATATGGGTTGGTGATCTCCCCTGGAGCTGCCTTTTCCAGACACTGCTCCTCAGAAAGCACAACCATAGTCAGCCCCTCCCCTGCAGCTGCTCAAGACCCCACCTACAGGGTATTTAAGACCTGATTGCCAGACCACAATATGCTTTCTTTCCTGTCTTCCCAAGCGTCACATGGGAGATGTCTTACTCTGTTTATTAAACCTGGAATCATTAAGCTTGATTGGCTTATTGCTTTGGCGGAGGATACCCAGTAATTGAGGATCCACTCCTTATCTACTGGAGTGTAGTTGAATATTTCTGGCAACTATGTGGACATAAAAAGCCACTCTCAGTTCTGATCTTCATTCCCCTCTGCCTCCTCTACATTGAACCAACTTGGTCAGTCATCTCTTTCAAACCAACAGCTTATAAAGGGATCTGGGATCCCTTCTGAGTCTTCACCCCTTCTGCATGAGAAGCTTCCTTCTACATTGCCTGCCGAGCCATTGTAGTGCCAGACGACTAAGGCTCATTCTGAGGAAGGGACAATCCCTGCCCCTTGGAGTTCCTTTGTTTAGGAGACATCGTACACAAGGATAGTCCAACCCCCTGACCATTTTGGCCCTAGAATATCTCAGGGGACACCTTGCTATAGAGTCCATTCTCCACCTAATGCCTTGGGAATGATACTTTTGGGTCCAAGTATGATCCCCAGATACCTTTGGGGTATCTCCTACAAAATTTTCCTAAACTGAGGCTGTCTCACACCGTATGTTTCATGCAGGTTTATGAGCAAAGTTTGCACTCCTGCACCCATCCCCTCATGCTGTCTATGTCTCTGCCCCTCCCCATCCTATGATAAAATTCTACCTGTCCACAGAAGTCTGCTTCATCTTAAAGTCTTGTTGGTCTTCCTGTTAAAAAATACTGTCTACTTTGTGTATGAATAGAAATGTGATTACAGTATGATTCTTTTTGACTGCTATGAGAATGCTTGAGTTTACATGTTCCATGTGTCTTGGTAACACAGCTCAGCTATGCTCATAAATAGCTGTTTGGGCTCAGATTTTGCCTCTGGGATTTTCTGGCCCTGAATTTGATGTAATGACAGCAAAAGTTACTTTGTGCTATTCTACCTCATTAAAGAAAAACAGCTTAGAATTTGGATATGGTCTAAAATCTATAAAACTTGTAACTGCAAATTAGAATTCCTTTGGAAAACAAGACGTTATTTACCAATCTCTTAATTAAGAACACTCAGCCACATTGCCAGCCACAATTTTGACTAAGATTGAAAGAGAGGGAGGTCATATGACTTCACCACTATCTTGAGTGAGGTTGACCATATGGAGTGGCCCCATCAAAGAGATGTTAGTTTTCCAATATATTTTGTATTATAATTTTTATTGAGTCTTAAAAACAAGGTTTATAAAAGAAAGGATTTAAAACATTGCTGGTTTACAGAGATGTTAAAGCTGAAGCTCCATGCATTCATCTACAGGGATGTATCTTGCTGGCAGCCAGATATTGTAATGTAACCGTATTCCCCTTATTCTTGATTTTAAAAACACTAAATTGCTTAAAATGTTAAAGCTTTGTTTTGCCTTCCAGAGAATATGATTATGCTTTATGTCTTAGGGCCACAGATGAACATTAGAGACTGAGATACTCCTTATAACCTTCTTACTTTTACTAACATTGGTAAGCTGAAGTTAATTGGGTAAAATTTATGTCCAGATTTAGTTTATATATATGTTCTCAAACTTAAGCCTAAACATCTGTCCAGTTTAAATATACCTACCAGATAGTGATCCCAAATCTTCAAATGCCTCAGAGATCTGAGAATATGGCATTTTAAAATAAAAGCTTCTCATGATAGAGACATGTCAGCTCCTAGCAACATCCTCTATCTCCTCCAAGGAAGATGGATGGTCACAGAAGAACTTTCACCTGGAGATTGCTATAAAAGTATCAAAACTAGCCACATTAATTGCTGCCAAGACCCCATTCAGACTGTGACCAAGCAGGGCACTGGGGAATTGATTACTCTGCTTTGCCAAAACAAGGTAAGTCATTCTCCCCAAATTCCTACCCAAAATGAAAGTCTGTCAGATCTTCTAGATTTGGCAGCTGAAGACTAGGACTTCTTCCCCCAACCACCATTGAGAAACCTGGGATAGCTGCCCTAGGTAGGTGGAAAGCTGTCTCATTTCTGCTTACATTTTTCCTTCTCAAAAGTGATGGTTTTTGATGACTAGGATACCGTCAGATTTGCCAGTTTAAGAGCTCTCCCCCTGAGATTACAGTTTTCAGGAGTTCTTAAATTTCTGTGGATTTTACTGGTCCCAGCTTTTAGAGACAGATTAACAGTAGACCAGATATGGAAGCCTGCAGTGTGTTCAACTCTGTTCTTCACTCACTCCTCAGCCTCCCTTTCCCTGCCTCCTTCACTCATTCAACCTCTTCCATTCAGTAAATTTCCTTTGGTTGTCCTCTAAGTATAAACTCAACAGCATGTGTCATTTGGCTGAAACCAGGCCCAAGGAAAAATGTTCATACTTTTGACTCAAAGCTATAACCTTTTGCTATGACATCAAGATGTAAATCTGTCCCAGTTCTTTTATGGACACCCATGGTAGATCAGTACCTAGACAGGTCTACCTCTCCTGCCAACCTCCAGGGTATCCTCCAGATATGCAATCCCCTGCAATAGATCTGAGGACACCAACCAGGTGAATACTGACAGATTGTTTTCACCCACATGACCACTCATTAAAAAAGCTCCATTATCTCTTAACTCTTATTGACAGAATGGATGGAGGTACTTCCCACCTTCAGGGAAACAGCACACGTGATCAGTCAGGTAACTCTGGAACATATCATCCCCCAATTTGGCATGCCACACCGCAGGCTTCTGGGACAACAGAGCTGCTACCACCTCTCCAACCTCAAGGGTATATCTGCTCTTGAATCTGGCTCCTTGACCCTTGTGTCTTTTGTACAATGAGGGCACATCTACATTTAATTCTTTCTAGCAGCCATGTCTAGCCCCATATATAGGACCAGTGTTAATAATCTATTTTTTCTTCTAGCAACTTGCCTTCTCTGCCTCCTCAAGGAACAGGTGTCTACGGTCTCCAGGATGATAGTTATATGAATCCTTCTTCACCAAGCCTTCCTGCTGAGTTTGAGCTGACTGACTCCAGACTCCTCCCTCCCCACACATTTCAGCAGGAAGTAGCTGACTTGAACCTGTGTCCATATATACCCCAAAAGGTTGAGATTTTGGTGGTTTCCTGCTGGGTCCCATTCCAAACCATGTCTTCTGCATGCCAAGCAGCAGCTTCCTGGAATTGACCACTGCAGACCACACCCAAAGAAAGACTGCCAAGGGTTAGCCCCTCCCCAGAGCCTTTTCAAGACCATGCTTCCAGGGTATTTAAGACTTGGAAGTCAGATCTGACATGTGCTCTCTCTTGACATCCTGAGAGTCAACCAGGAATTGTTTTGTTCTGTTTGTTAAAACTTGATTGGCTTATTGCATTGATGGAGAATACCCAATAACTGGGGATCCAATAGTTATTAATATGATATACCTATTAAAGGAAGAATAACAAATAAAAGGTTTCCACATTGTTTTCACACAGTTTGACTTTCTGTTCCTCATAGACATGGGGTATAGGGATTAAGATTTCTCTACAACAACCTTCTTGACTCTCATAAATGACCCCTCTCTCTAAACTTAGCAAAGTCACTCAAGTATAGAGTAGCACCAGCTTTACTGTGGACTATTTGCTTATTAGAAAAATTTGGACATATGCTTATCATACATAACTTTTGCAATATCTCAGTGCTATAAAACTAAATTGATTGGCAGTTCTATAGTATAGCTCTCATGGGGCTGTTATTCAAACGGTGATACCAGTTAAGGCATTTTCCTTGTCTTCATTATTAGATGAATGCCTTGCCAACAAAAATCAGCTACCTGACACTGAGGTACATGGTTTTATGAGAATTACTAATCATCAGAACACTGAAAGCTTTGCTTATTTATACTGCTGCTTTACTTTAAAGTATTCGGGATTTATTAAAATTGCTTCAGAGAACCATTTTTATCAGATTGCACTTGAAAATTACCTGCCATATCTTCTAGAATGTGATGACGCTCTTCAGTAGTATGATCTTCCCAACTGTAGCCTAAAATATAACAAGAGACTATATATGATATATTATTGGAATCTGTGCAAAATTTAAGTTACTATCTTCAGTGAATTTGAGAACCATGACTGTTTTATTAACATCATTCTTCCTTTTTTTAATTGAAATTACAGAAAAGCATCAATAACCAAGAAACAGTTGACCATTATTGTAAAAGTGAAGGAAAATTTACAGTCTTACCTATAGCAGTGAGATTCTTGTAGGTCTCCAGCATCACATCTTTGTATAGATTCTTCTGGGAAGGATCCAGCAAAGCCCACTCTTTCTGAGTGAAGTTGACATGCACATCAGCATAGGTCATTGCATTCTAGTATTTCCCATATATGTGTACAAAAGAAAGTTTGATACTGACAACATTGTAAAATTATACTTTTTTGAAAATATATTCTTATAATTCTATTGCTTCCCATACTTATTCCATGACATAGAGAGATAAGTGAGCAGGTCAACAGTGCTGAGTATACATCAAAAAAATTGTTATGAACAATTACTAAGTAGAAAAGAGACGGGCAAGCTAGGTGTTTTGGATCATGCCATTAATATCAGCACTCAGGAGGCAGAAGCAAGTGAATTTAATTGAGTTGGGTGCCAGCCTGATCTATGCAATAAATTCCAGGATAGACAGAGTGACATATTAATAAGACCCTGTCTCTCCCACAAAAATCAATCAAATAAACAAAAAAGGTAGAAAGAACTCAGAGGTTTCTGCTGGAGTTCCTACAAAGAGTTATGCATTCATTCCAGTTCTGTAGTCATCTTCCAGAAATCTGAAGTGCCTTGTTTAAACTATCACATTAATAAGATCTTTGGTAAAAGGAAATGCAGGTCATAACAATTACAATTGGACAGATGAATATATTAGCAATGTAAACATTGATCATAAATAAACAACATAGGACAGGAGAGATTGCTCAGCAGTTAAGAGCTGTACCTTGTCTTGCAGGTAAGGTGGGCTTAATTGCCATTACTTACATAAGGTCTCACAACCATCTATTACTCTAAGTTCAGGGATTCTGAGGGCATCTTCTGACTACTGTAAGGACCAGACACAAATATATGGCATATCCTTACATACAAGCAGAAGTCTCATACTAATTTATATTAGTCTCATAAAGAATTTATAACAAACACAATAGGTAGGAAGAATATAATACACCTGCAATCCAATGAGTCAGAATACTCAGGCATTATTAATGGCATGAATACTGCAAACCTGGTAGAGATCCCTCTGCCAAATTTCAAGCTGTGGTGTGGGTAAAGTTCAGCACAAAAGCATATGCTTGACATGTACAAAAATCTATATTCCAGGCACATCAACAAATAATATAACAAAACAAAACAACCCCAAGCATGTTGGCCCACCTTTAATATATGCATACATCATACAGAATCATTTGAATCTCTGAGCTTAGGGCAACCTGGTCTACAGAGCTACTTTCAGAACATCAAGGGCTGCACAGAGAAACCTTGTATTCAAAAACAAAATAGAAACAACAAAATTTTAAAAATCATGCTAGAAAAATTGCTTAGCATTAAAAAGCAATTGCCTCAACTGTATCTTATGTGATTTCATGATGCCACTTATAATGGTGGTGAAGACATGACTGCCAGAAACAAAGAACAGGAAATGGGTTGAGGCTATAAGCATAGAAAGTATTGGAATAGGGGAGCTTTTAGGGGTCATGTGGAAACCTAGTTCAGTAGAAACTTCCTGGAAGCTATGAGATTGGTCTATTGAGGACTCCAAGTAATTGAGAATACAGAGCCTGAACTAACCATCTTCTGTAACCATGTAAGGCTCCCAGCAATGGGACTGGAACACTAACCCAGCCACAAAATATTCAAACCCACACTTGTCCAGTCTGCAAGATATTCTGGGGCAATGATGGCTAAGGGCTTGTTAGTGGCCAACCATGGACTGGGCTAACTTGAGGCCCAAGCCAAAAGAAATATTTCATTCCCAACATTGTCTGGATGAACAGGAACCAGAAGTAGATATCTCAGAGAACCAGTATAGAACCAAATACAACTGACCAAAAACAAAAAAAAATCAATGAAATGATTCTTAACCATATTCTACTATAATCATAGCTTGGTGCCTTGCCCAATTGCCATCCAAGAGGTTTTCTCTTGCAACAGATTGGAACAGATGCATAGATGCTCACTCAAACACTGTATGAATGTCTGGGAACACTGATCAAGATTGGGGGTAGGGTGGGGATTGTAGGACACAGATGACTTGAGAACACCAGTAGAACACAGCCCATAAAACCAACTAAGCAGGGGTTACAGGAACTCACAGTGCCTGAAGCAATTATGAAGCCTGCATCAGTTTATGCCAAGTCCTGTGCATACATGCTGTGGTTGTTTAGCTCAGTGTTTTTGTGGAACTCCTAAAAGTAGGACTGGCAGTGTCTCTGACTCTTTTGCTTGTTCTTGGACCCTTTTCCTCTTAAGGATTGCCTAATCAAGCCTGTATGTGAGGGTTTGTGGTTATCCCTATTGAATCTTGTTTTGATGTGTTTGGTTGATATCCCTGGGGTTCCTGCTATTTTCTGAAGGGACACAGAGAAGCAGTGGATCTCAGGAATAATGAAATGGTGTGACTGAGAGGAGTGAAGAGAGGGGAGGCTGTGGTTAGGGTATATTGTATAAGAGAAAAATAAAGAAAAAGAAAAATAGGAAAAAAGAAGAAATGAAAATGTATTTACTCTAACTTCAATTATCCTGATATTCTATACAAGCCCCAACATTGTTCATATGTTCAAAGTCTCTTCTGAACCTCAAGACAATCTCTTGATTGTGACATCTTCACAATCAAGAAACAAATTAAACTTTTCCAACATACAATGGCATAAGATATATTCCTATTAAGAAAAAGAGGAATGTGGCTTTTTTTCCCAGCACCAACTTGGGCAGATATCCATGCTCATTTTCAGGCTACAGTATCCTGAAGAACAGGTAGGACAACAGCCCATGCTACTTCCCCATTCCTTCAATTTCCACAGACACAATTGTCCAACAGCTCTCCAGTCAACAACCCTGTAGCCATGCCCTTACTCCCAACTAAAGTCTACATCCTCTTTCCAAGTGCTGGACACACCAACCTGAAGAACATCTAGGTGAACTCAGGCAAAGACTCTTGGGAAGACCAGAGGCCATGGCAGCCATCAGAAATCCAGGTAAGCTTCTTATCCATGGACCGCTTCTACTCTTTCAGTTTCCTCCCAAGCACTATTCCCAACTCCACTTCCCTCTTTGTCATTGTGTCCTAATCCCCAAATTGGGTAAAGATGCCCTGCTTGAACAAAGGACAGAACATCTGCCAAAAGTCCATGTAGGGCACCTGCCCACAGACATCTCCCACTCACACAGTACCCCCATATACTAACTCCAATCCCTCCTCTCCTTTTTGCCTTTTCTCAGCCCCCAACTTTGGTAGAGATTCCCTGCTGGAACAAAGGCCAAAACTGCTCTCAGACTTCCAGCTTCCAACTTGAGTCAGGGGAATCCCTGTTAAAAAATAGACCACACAGACAAGAAGACCAAAGAGCAAATATAATCCAAAGAACAAAACACTCATCCAAAAAAGGAAAACTGAGAAGTCAAAACCTAGACCCATAATCACCCCAAATCCAGTCATCTACATACCACTTTAAAAACAGAGTCAACAACAGCCATGGCAAAATGCCACCATCACTGCCCAGCTATCCGACTACAGCCAGCCTTGAAGATTCCTACATAGCTAAAGCAAATGTAAAATAATTTAAAACAAAGATGATAGAGGTCCATAAAGAGAAAGTAAATAAATCCTTTAAAGAAAGCAAGAAAAAAATACTGGAGAAAACAAATAACTACCATAAAGAAAACCAACACAAACAAACAATTGAAGGAAATGAATAAAACTGTTGAAGACCTGAAAATGGAAATAGAAGCATTAAAAAAGAACAAAGTGAAGGAATTCTAGAAATAAAGAATCTAGGTAAGCAAACAGAAATTATAGAGGGATGCTTCACGAAAACAATAGTAAACATGGATAAAAGAATCTCAGGTATTGAAGATATGATAGATGAAATGGGTATATTGGCCAAGGAAAATATTAAATCTAAAAAAATTCTGAAATATAATACCAGGAAATCTGGAACACTATAAAGACCAAACCGAAGAATAGTATGGATAGAAGGAGAAGAATCCCAGCTCTTAGGCCCAGAAAATATTTTCAAAAGAAAAATTGATAAATTTTTTTAACATAAAGAAGTATACCAGGAGAACACAGATTCAAGCAGGGCTTATAGGGGCTCACAGAGGCTAAAACAGTAATCGTAGAGCTTGGATTAGCCTCTGCCTGGTCTTCTGCATATAAGTCATGGTTGTGTATCTTTTTGTTTTTGTGGTACTTCTATCAGTGGTAGTGGGGTGGGGTATCTCTGACACTTTTGTCTGCTCTTGTGACCTTCTACTGGGTTGCCCCATGTAACCTTGATAAAAGGGTTTGTGCCCAGCCTTAATGTAACTTGTTATGCAATGTTTCATTGATATACCTGGGATAGCTACTCTTTTCTGAATGGAAATAGAAAAGAAGGGGATCGGGGGGAATGGGAGCAGGGGAGAAGACTGGGAGGAGTGAAGGGAGTGGAAATTGTATTGTATGAGAGAATAAATTTTAAAACGGAAAGAAAATAAAGAGAGGAATGTAGACAGGTGAGAAAATATTGGATCAAGGCAAGACTGAAACTTGGAAGGGCAAACAAAATCCTCTAGCTCTGTCTCAGACACATGGGACTTCAGTTTCAAAGGGCTCATTTTCCTGCAGTTTCTCATACACCTCTCTGTTTGGCTACTTCTACTCCCTGTATGCAGTTCTCCATAGTAGATATCTCATAGCTTCAGCCTCTTTCCATCTTGTGGTCTCAAAAAGCAATCCAGGCTTCATCCTCAAAACTTCAGGCAATGAACTCTGAAGGTCTCCTAACTCTGACTCTGCCAAACATAGATGAGTGCAACAATGCTAACCTGAAAACACAGAGGAAGAATCCATGACCTTTAACTTTTGTATAATTCTTGTTTACAGAACAGGTACAATGTGGGTGACCCCAAGTTTGATTTCTAAGTTGTGATGGATGTTACCATGCTTGGGCAAGAGTTCCAGTAAGTTTTATATGAAGCTGCTTCCTGGGACTAGGAATCACTTTGCTTACTCCTTCTATAAACCGAAGGTTCAGCAGAATGGAGTCTTCTTACCCTTAGGGAACCTTGATAGACTTCTACTTTAGAGTGAGGGCCTTCTCTTTAATGGTGACAATTTCTTTGAAAGTTCCTGCCTGTTTCACCACTTACTAACATTTGAAACTACCTAGTGTTGTTTTTCTCTACAAAACAGACTTTTCATTTCTTTCTGCGCTATTTGTTTCATTTTCACTGAACACAGGAATGAGTGATCAGTAATAACCATCCAATAGAAACAATATTTTGTCTAAGAAATCAGGCCATTAGTTTTTCATTCTGGCTTATTCAATTTCTCAAGGAATGGAGAAATAAAGATCTGTTTGGATCCTATGACCCCAACCTCCACTGTCTGCATTACTCTCAACACTCCCATCTTCTCAGTCCTACAAGAATAGCCACTAAAGCTTTGTGTACAGATTTTTATGGCTTTTGCCATCTAAAGTCCTAGTATCTTCAACATTCCTACAAAAGTCATCAATCCTGTATACTTCACAACAACAAAATCACTTTTGGTGTACCACTTTTTATTGTAACTGGCTTGTTTCTTGCTGTGATTAAATTCTTTTACCAAAAACATCTCAGATAATGAATGGGCCTATTTGGATGACACTGACAGATCACTATCCATCATCATGAGATGTGTAGAAACTCAAGCTAGCAACTGAAGGCAAAACCACAGAAAAACCTTGTTTACTGACTTTCTTTCTTGCTTGGTCACTGTCTTTTGTTCAGCTACATCTCTTATCCAGCCCAGGTACATTTGCTTAGGAATATGTCCATGCTCAGTGGAAGAAACTTCCCACATCAGTCATCAATCAAAGCAATTTTTCATAGGCATAGAAACTAGCAATTTTGATCTTGGCTTGCCCTCAATTGATGTTCCTCCAAGTGACTCTAGGCTACATCATGTTGATAGAGGAAGCTAATTAAGACAAAGAGACAATAATACATGAGAAGGTTTTAAAAACTCAAAGCCAATGTATTATTCATATCAATCACTTAAGAGGCAAAAACCAAAACATGAAGATAGTAACAACTAGAAAAATACAGATATACCTAGAAAGGAGGAGAGGCAAGCCTCTAAGATCAAGATGAGAAAATTAAAACTATCTCTCCACAGAAACCAAACCAACAAAAACTCAAGGAACTCATACCATAGTATACTATGTTTTGTGAATACTAAAACTGGTGAAGGTCCATTATTTTCCAGAGATATAACAATTACATACTAATAAAACTAATATCATAAAGGATACCATTGAAAAAAATGAGATATAAAGACATATCTACAAGTACAAATCATTGTCCCTTAAACAAGAATGATAAGATTATAATCAAAATCAAAACACAGGAAATCACTAGCCAACACTCTTCCTGTGCACTCTGGTCCTCTCCTTTGCCAATAACAGAAAATGGGTTGGGTAAGAAGGGCTGTTCCACCAAAATTAGAGAGATTTTCTCAAAGATTTCTGATGTTTTATCTTTATAGAAAGTAGTTTTGACTACTAAAGGATCTCATTCTCTTATGATGAAGAAAAGGATGTTACTTATGATCACTTGGACACCATTTTGTTTCCTACGATTAATGATTGTCTATAAGTCTGCATCAGAGTAAGGAAAAGAAAACTTTTCTAAACCAAATGCAAAATAATAGATTTTTAAAGAAACAGTATATGAATTCTATTATACACCTAAGGAAATTGTTTTGCTCTAACTGCTTTACAAGTCACAAGAACTTTTTGTGTTAATGGAGATTTTTTTGTGTAAAGATAGAATGTCTTCCATGTGTGTACAGGTGACACACTAGGGCAAAAGCTGTCAGATCTCATGGTGGTGGTTATGAACTTCCCGACGTGGGTATAGTGATATGAACTCAGGTAATCCCCAAGAAGGATATATGTTGAGCCACCTGCCAAGCCACATAGTACTTTTACTTTTATCCAATAAACTAAAAGGCTTTTACAGATTAACAACTACAAGAACAATAAATCTTAAATAAATATAGAAGTAAATAAATAATCCTTAGGAACATGATGCATCAATATTAAGATGAGTAGTGTCAATTTGCAGCCTGAATTGAATATAATCCAAAGAAAATTCTGAATAATTTATAACAGGATACTTGATTTCAAAACTACATGTTGAATGGAAATGCTCAAAATTATCAAATGGATTATGAAAAAAAAGTACATCTATATTTACCACAAAGGTAAAATAAACAAGAACATGTATAATATTTGTAAAGGAATAAAAGTGATGCAGAGAAAAAGCCATGAACAAAAGCAGAAAAATAGAGTCAATTTTTAAACAAAAGACCAAAGGAAACTCAACCAGGAAAAGTGTTATCTGGCCTACTCAATTATCTATGATTCTATACGTGTAGATAGTAAATGAACGGACTTCACAACTCCCACAAAATTAACTCAAAGTGCCCCTCAACCTGTTGTTTCAGACTGTCCAACTACTCATATTTCTTCCAGAGAGATTCCATGCTCTAAAACTTTCTCTGCAAATGGATGTGATTTCCTGTAGCATCTACTATGGCTCTACAGGCCCTCTTGGCCCTATGTGGTTTCAAGCAAAGCCAGCACCACTGATGCTCAATCACAAAATAACATAGAAGAATAATTTAATGTATATTTTCTGACACATGGATTATGGCACAAGATGTGGAATCTGCCCTACCCACCCACCCAACATCAACCATACCCCATAAATGTCTGCAGTGCAGAAACTTCTTTTGTACCTTGGAACTGAACTTCCTTGAATCACATCACATTTATAACACAAATTTGAAATTCAGTGAAATGCTCACAACTTCTGGAAACCATACTTTGTTTCTCAATGTATCTTCCCACTGCACAACAAAGCCATGTCTGACTGTACACATTGGACACACTTCCAATAGCCAGAGCCCTGTTACCCAAAGGAATCCACACACATGAAGACTGGAGGATAAGGGCCACAGCCCAGGTCACCACATGGAGCAACTGAACCACAGTCTGGCTCATAGTCCATCCCAGTCCCAGCAGTTCTGATAGCTCAGCAGACTTGCTCCTCTTGGACTGGAGTCAGTGTCCCCCACAATCACTATGACAGATTATGATCTCTGTAGGTACTTTGTTGCAAATCAATGGGCTTGGTCCTGGGTTTTGGCACCAAAAATGTAGGTATTGCACAGGCAAATAAGTTTAGGGCCTTTCAAATCAGGTGCCAGGTGTAAAGGCTTGAGATTTTCTAGGAGGCATCCCAAGGGGGTATGGGAGGGTATGGAATGCTGAGTTCCCATGGATGAGAGGGGAGGGAACTAGTCACTGCATCCTGTAGTGGAGAGCATCCCCAGGACTCAGGGAGGACCGACCAGAGACCAAGCCATTCAGAGGGTCATCACCCAACTCAACGGGGGTCCAGCTTAGCCTGGCTAAGCCAATGGAGAGACTCTGGTGCCTGGTACCAGGGCTTCTGTAGAAGTGAGAGGGAGAGAAAAAAACGAGCTCTATGGGGAGTGACTCATCCTGAGGAAAGGACTGGGAAGGTAGACTTTCATGGCTCTTTTTGTGGAAAGATGGGAGAGCAGAGGAAGGGATGCTTTAAACTGCCTGATTGCAGCTCTGAGGATGGGGTCAGGTGAAGATGGCCAGCCATAGCCTTAAAGACCATGGCTGAGGGTACCTCCACTTCCAAGAGTACTAGAGGGGTGCCAGACACTTAATGGTCACTTCCTCAGACCCAGGGAAATGTTTACACCCACCAAAAGGGGAACTTACCTAATTATCACTGTTGGATGGAATGCTGAGTGATCCATGAGCTGGAAGTTTTTGGTTCCTTGCAGATGGACTGGAGATAAGGGATAGAGTCCTAGTGTGGCTCAGACCACAAGGGGAGAGCACAGGCACCAAAGGAGTCTATCCCGGGTTTTGGCACCAAAAATGTAGGTACTTTGTTGCAACTCAGTGGGCTTGGTCCCGGGTTCTGGCACCAAAATGTAAGCAACAAAGTTGCAACTCAGTGGCCCAGCCTTGGAGGGCGAGGTATCCTGGACACCTCAAGCTGTGTAGAACAGCTCTGCCCTGTAGGTGTCCTGGACACCTTGAGCTGCTTGGAACAGCTCTGATGGCTGGGGCTGCAAGGAGTCAGCCCAGCCCTGGAGGGGGAGATTCTGACTGCTCAGAAGAGTCAGTCCTGGAACTGCTTCAGCAGGGAAGGGTATCCTGACAGTTCGGGAGAGTCAGGCCTAGAACTGCTTCAGCAGAGAAGTGTATCCTGACAGTTCAGGAGATCAGGCCTAGAGCTGCCAGGTCAGCTCTGCAGGGAAGGGTATCCTGACTGTTTGGGATAGTCAGACTACACCTAGTGTGGTGGGGGATGGTCTCCCCACAGGATATACAATCCTATTTCTCTCCTGGAAAGCCACAAGGGAGCTTCCTAGCAGAGCTCTGCTTCTCAGACCTAAGTGTTACTCAGCTCTCTCTCCTTTGCTCAGTCCACTATGGGATGTCTCAGCAAAAAGATCTTCTGTTCAGCTCCTCTTTGCTCAATCCACTATGGGATGTCTCAGCAAAGATCATCTGTTCAGCTCCTCTTTGCTCAGTCCCAGCAAAGATCTTCTGTCCGGTGAATCAAGGTTTTCACACCCAAAACTCTTTTAAGAAAGAGATTTATTTGGGAAGGAGGAGTCCAGGAGAGTAGCTGCCTCTACCAGGGTGGAGAGAACAGCTCAAAACTGCCCAGGCAGAGCCCTTTATATAGGATAGCCAGGGGGCAGAGTCAACAGGGATTGGCTAATTTTTTTCCTGCTCTGGGATTGGTCAGTTCTGTGGGCTGGGGCAAAGATGGCTCTGATGTGAGGGCCAAACTGTGTTTCTTTCACAGCCTTTCTTGGCTTTTGGTCACTAATTCCAAGGCTAGGGCACATATCTTTCACTGACTCTAATTCTAGGGACCAAGAGTGTTATTTTGGTACTAGTTTCAGAGTCAGGGCATGTTTCCTTAGTTCTGGGTTTGGGGATAAAGTGGTTATTTCTCTGACTCAGATCCCAAACCCAGGCTATGTTTCTATCCCTGGTCAGGGCCTCAGGGCCAGGATGCCACTTCCTGCTCTCTGATTGGTCAGTTTCACAAGTCAGTTGGCCAGGGCCCATCAGTACCCCTGACTTCTAAACCTTCCAGAGTTCCTTATTAGCCAAGATCCCCCAGCTTAAGCTTTAGGACATTAGCAGACACCTACTAGGTATGCGGAGATCAAATGACTCACATACTAGAAGCCTTTCAGCTCTGCTCTTCCATTCAAGGGACAGACAGGGCCCTAGTACGGGAAACTTGTGTTTTAGTAGAAATTCTTCCAAGCTCCCAAAATACTTCTTGTTCCTCTTCCAAGGCACTGACATTCCATTACACACTCAATGTCTGATATAGCCATCGCTTTGCTTCTTAGCCCTGAGATCCTGCAGCCAATCATAGGTCACATTCAAACAGTAACTGTCAGTAAAGAAAAACTGACCATGAATTACAAAACAATGAGGGGTCATGGCAGGGCTTGGAGGAAGCAAAAATACTATGAATATGATGTAGGTGTAATCTCTAAAAGATATTTTGAAAAGTTGAAACAGGCTTTATGGTCATGTGCTCCAGAGATTCTGCATGAAAGCACACTAAGGATTACTCACACATTTTTCTTAGGCTGTACATCATAAACCAGAAAAATAATACTCCTGTTAAGCAGGGCTATACCTTTTTACCCAGATCTTCTATTTTGGTTGAAATAGTGTAACTGTAGAAATTTGGTTTCACCATAAGGTCAATCCTTTATCCATATTCTGGATTGTTCTTGTCCATAGACCACATGAAACAATCAGCAAGGACATTTATGACTCATATAAAATTGATTACCTGACTCCACATAACTGATCTCAACTACTGTTAAAGCAGGAAAGCTCTAATCCTCCTTTCTATGCCTCCCTTTCTGCACTGTCTCTACTCCAGCTTCAATGTTGGTCAATGAACTCCATTCTTGCACAGGTCCCTATTCATTTGTAAATAAAGCCAGAGAAGGTGGAGGACACTCATTAACTAATCTAATTTTCCTTTTAACTCACCAGTCAAGGCTTAGCAAGGCCTGGAAGGAGTTGCATGCCTGTCTTCCCAGCACTGGGCAGCAGAGGCAGGATTTAGTATGTTTAAAGCAATTCTTGATTACATAGCATGAGGCAATCTTAAGTTATAGAGGACATTTCTAAACAGAAATAAAGAAATAATCGAGAGCACGTGAGGAAAAAAAGGAAGAAACCCATAATGACCATGAAACATTGGAGAACAGAAACAAATAGAGATTGGAGCTGTAATGCTCCAAAAGAAAATGAAATTTAAAAAATGATGGCAACAGTTAACTTTTTAAAATGATAAAAATAATTCATTTTAAATAAAAAAACCTTAGTTATATTGACTGTAAAAAATGTAGGCCCTTCCCTAGTAGAGGGAATGCCATTAGGAAGAGATTGATTGACCTTTCCCATATGTACATGATGGCTGCTCTGATCTGTAACCTGACACATATAGTTAAAGTCAATGGCCTTTTTCTCAAACCTCTGAGCTGACTTAAATGTATTAAGAAGGATTGAAGGTATCTGCATAGGAAAGAATTTACTAATTTAGTAATTGTAAATGCAACATTTATTGTCTCAAGTTAACCTTCACAAATTGTACACCCACCAATCTAATCTGTCTTCATTCACATAACATGAAATAGTCCATGCTAGAAAATTACAAAATCACCTACCCTGCCCCTATACTTTTTTGTAATGGTGACTCCAGCAACTTTTTGCATACCCTGTTTACCCCTGCAGGATACACAATAAAATATACCTCTTTTTCTGGTCTGAAGACAGAAAACAAGCTCCACATACAAATCCTTTTCCTGTGACTGCAATAGTCGACTACATGACTCAAATGGGTAATTTTAAAGCTCTGAGGTGGTACAGTAATTTAATTTAAGAATTCTGGGGTTTAGTAAATAAGGAAATGGCCCTGGAGAGCAACAGACTGGTTCATGCACCAGATTACACTTTGAGCAAGTTAAATAGAGAGGAGACTGCAAGTCTAGCCACTTAGGCAGATGGGAATCTTACAGAACAAAGATATTCCCAGAATTATTTCTTAAGTACACTCGTGGCCTGAAAAAAAGCAGGCCATTCTTCACTAACAGGGTCCGGAAAGGCAATTACCAGTGAATGAGAAAGATAGGAAAAGTAGAAGGCAGAAAAGATAAAAGCTGGGTATGGAAGGTCTTGCACAAGCTGTCTCATGTCAAGTAAGGTTCTTAAGAAGAATAGTGTCTTGTATACTACTTCCAAAGGGGAAATGGAAAGAAATAGGAGATATCTATGAAGTCAGCAGAAACTGATAGACCCCAAAAACAGGGTACTACCTTCTCGGGAAGAGGGGCCCCAAAATCCCAGACTCCAGTCCAGTTGATGCAATCTGCAAGAGGTTTATTACAAGGCAAAAATAAGACAAACGGTTGTACAATCGGGCCCTCTTGAACTCTCTCGAGCAAGAGAAGCCCCGAACTGAAATCACACACAGTTTTTAAAGGCAAAAATCAAGAGATTATGGTTTTCATACAGATCTATTTTTGATTGGTTCGTGTCTAGGGACTTTCCACAAAGTTTGGCTTAATCGTAGGGTGGGTGCTCATCACCATGGAGACTAGGGTTGGGACATTCCAGAGCCAAACCACCTGAATGTCTTGTGACATTCCAGAGGTCAATCCAGGTCAAGCCAAACCACCTGAATGTCTTGTGACATTCCAGAGGTCAAGCCAAACCACCTGAATGTCTTGTGACATTCCAGAGGTCAAGCCAAACCACCTGAATGTCTTGTGACATCCCAGGTCAAGCCAAACCACCTGAATGTCTTGTGACATGCCAGTGGTCAAGCAATCGAGGTTATTCCCAAGAACTTTGGGGCGAGGTTTCAGGCCTAAGGAAAGTTGGGGTCTTACAAAACTATCATACAATGAGACAAATTCAGGAGGAGGATAATCAAACAATGTTGCACAAGGGAAACACAGGGTTTCTCAAGAACATTACTGACTCAGCCTGCAGTGGCCTTGGGACTCATAAGCATAGCTCCATGTGATAGGAAGATTTGTGCTCTCAAGATCTGAAGCAACCCCTCCACAAAGACCCTGGCCCCAGATCATTACCAGCTCTCTCAAACACATTCCTGGTTTTAGAGAAGGAGCTGTTTTATTGTTAATACATCAGGCCCTTAGGGAAAGCTCCCAAGGCCTAGGCCCCAGGCTGTTACTAGCTCTCCCAAGAATGTTTCTGCTCCTTGCTTGAGCACCTTTATGAAAGCTTTGCTTGATCAGGCCTGTCCTTAACAAAAGAGTGTTTTACTGTTTACATACTTGTCAACTGGTGTCACATTGCCCATCTTTGAGAATTATGTTTTTCCCAAGAAGAAAATTGGAACTTTATGGCACACCAGGCCTTAAAGTTGGTTGTGACCCTGTAATGTTTCATTGAGCAACTTGTTAGAGGCCTTTTCTTTGATATGGGGAAGGGCCTAGGGGCTGGTTGTGTAAGACCCCAACTTTCCTTAGGCCTGAAACCTCCCCCCAAAGTTCTTGGGAATAGCCTTGATTGCTTGACCACTGGAATGTCACAAGACATTCAGGTGGTTTGGCTTGACCTCTGGGATGTCACAAGACATTCAGGTGGTTTGGCTCTGGAATGTCACAAGACATTCAGGTGATAAGGATTATTTGGCTCTGGAATGTCCCAACCCTAGTCTCCATGGTGATGAGCACCCACCCTATGATTAAGCCAAACTTTGTGGAAAGTCCCTAGACACGAACCAATCAAAAATAGATCTGTATGAAAACCGTAATCTCATGATTTTTGCCTTTAAAAACTGCGTGTGATTTCAGTTCGGGGCTTCTCTTGCTCTGTGGAGTAGAGATGCTCAATTGTACAATTGTTAAATATATCCTCTTGCTTTTGCATCAACTGGAGTCTGGAGTCTGAGTTCTTGGGGCACCCTCCCGAGAAGGTAGTACCCTGAGTTTTGGGGTCTATTATTTGTAAATCAGGGGTGTCTCCTTTGTAATGAATGCTTTGGAGCCAAATGTCTGGAGAATCCTGGTGAAAAAATGTGTATCCTAATGTGCAACCTAACCTCTAGCAAGCCTGGTTAGCATATACTTATCTTTGGGGTGTTTTAGAGGCAGTCCTCCCTTAGCTAAATTCTACTTTTTATGACTTACAAGCTCCTAAGCATTGGTAAATGATTTATCTCACCAATTTTATTCTTCTACATCATAGCTTAAGAGTGGTGTGCTACCCAACACATGAGATGGCTTTTACAGCCTCCAAAAAATTAACTAAAATTAGATCTTACATGAAATGGTTAAATTCAAAGTGCTGAACATCAAGAAGATATTGAAGAAATTAGGCCTCTGAGTTTGGCAACCTGGTTTCCATGGATGCAAGAAAAGCATGTTGAAGTTGACTACAAAGGTGTTTCTACACACAACTCCCTGCTCCAAAAGCTCAACACAGATGCAGCCTAGAAAACAAAGTTATTCAGAGTCTGCCCTAGGATCCAGGTAGTTGCAAGGACCACATGGGAGCTCACATAACAGAGAATTTGGCTCCTGGTTCCCACTCAGCTCCAGGGAGGTTCTGCTACAGTGGCTTCTCCACCTCACCATCTGCTCCTCCTCATCTGGGGATAGCAGCCCTTCTCTCACCATGTCCTGGCTTCTCAGCTTGCTCATGTGCTCTGCTCAGCTCCCTGCTGCACCACTTGTACAGCACACCAAAAAAATGGCTCAAACTCCTCTTCAAAGCAAAACCTGAACCCCGGAACCTGGAAGAGCCTTGCACCACTTCTGACTGGCAGGTTTTCTGGGTGGCCTAATTGGCTAGTGAGGCCTGAGTGACAAGGGCACCTCCTATATGATTACACTGTGCTTAAGGATACAGAACAATGATTCCTGACCCTGCCTTCCCTCCCAAAGACCCTTTCTAGATATGCAGAGATTTACATTTCAATAGCACTTGCCCCTTGCTCCAAAAGCTGACCTTGCTAACTTCCTGCACTCCATAGGAACTTCCCCTTCTGCCTCTGGGACACAAAGTGGTTAGCTAGCTTGCACAGACTACTACACTGTGTGGGTGGAGAGATTCCTTGTCCCATGGGTAGAAGGGTGCCCAGAATATTAACAAATAAAGAGAGATTTAAGGACACAAATGTAGATATTTGTTCTGTGGCTTCACACTGAGATCAGTTTAATTGAAGGTACTTGACCTCTTTGTCACAGGGACTTCAAACAACCGGGAAAGAAAAGTAGGAGCCAGATCGCAAGCAAGATGATAGGTCTTTCTCCCACCAGAAAGCAAGATGATTGCTCCATTGCTTTAGGAGTTTTATTCCTGAAATTCAGAGCAAACTCTTTATTTAAAAGATGTTTTCCATTTTCTAGTTCCCCCCTCCCATCCTCCCACTCACCCTTCACCTTCCCCACCGCAACCGCATCAACTCCTCACCATAAGGCCTCCCATGGGGAGTCAACAAAGTCTGGTACATCAAGTTGAGGCAGGATCAAGTCCTTCCTCCCTGTATCTAGGCTGAGCATGGTATCCCTCAGCAAGGAATAGAATCCATAACACCAGTTCATGCACTAGGTGTAGATCCTGGTCCCACTGCCATGGCCCTACATACTGCCCAACCACACAACTGTCACCAACATTCAGAGGGCCTAGTTTGGTCCAATGCAAGTTCGCAAGCTGTCAGTCCAAGGTCAGTGAGCTCCAAATATCTCAGTTTAGCTGTTTGTGTGGGTTTCCCCATCATGATCTTGACCCCTTTGCTCATATAATCTCTCCTCCCTCTCTTTGACTGGAACTCAGCCCAGTGCTTAGCTCTGGATCTCTGCATCTGCTTCTATCACTTAATGGATGAAGGTTCTATGATGACAGTTAGGTAGTCATCAATGTGATTACAGGAGAAGGCCAGTTCAGGGACCCTCTCCACTATTGCTTGAAGTCTTAGCTGGGTTCATCCTTGTGAGTTCCTGCTTTCCCTAGCACCAGGTTTCTCCCTAACCTCATAATGACTCCCTCTATCAAGATATCTCTTTCCTTGCTTTCTCTCAGAGCAAACCCTTGACAAATTAATAATAATAAAAAAAAGTAGTCTTCACAGAAAGTTGAATAATTAGAGAGAACTGGAGCCAGGAAAAATTTGTTTATGAGCACTATTGTTAGTCAGCATATCCTCCTCAAAGGGAAGGTGAAAAAAAAAACACAGCTGCATTATTCAAGCGTCTCTACATGAACAATACTAGCAGAATGAATCTCTCCATATATGTAGAAAGTGGATTCATTGGAATGTCTTATAAGCTATGGTCATGCTAGTTCAGAAATGGCTGCCTACAAATGAAAATTTGAAGCATCTAGTAGTTGTTCAGTCCATGAGGCTGAGTGTTGCAGCTGGTTTTCACTATGCACCAAAATTCCAAAGAAGTATGCTGTAATGTTAGTAAAGTAATGAATTTGTTGGCCCAAGCTAAGGGAAGCAGACAAATAGAGAGAGCTTCCTCCTTCAATATCCTTTATATGTTGGCTGATACCAGAATGTGCAATACAGATTAAAGATGGATTTTTTTTTGTTTTTTGTTTGTTTGTTTGTTTGTTTGTTTTAATTTATTATTATTATTATTAAAAAGATCTTCCACTCCTTTTACATACCAACCTCAGATCCCCCTCACACACCCCACCAGCTCCACCCCTCAACCCACC
>LZPO01066393.1:97643-129106 GCA_001675575.1 Neotoma lepida | reverse complement strand
TTCATATCCATTCTGTTAGTCTGTGTCTTTTTATAGGTGAATTGAGTCCATTGATATTAAGGGATATTAATGACCAGTGATTGTTGATTCCAGTTACCTTTTGGTGGTAGTGTGTGTATATTTCCCTTCTTTGGGATTTACTGCTGTGGGATTATTTATTGCCTGTGTTTTTGTTGCTGTATCTGACTTCCTTAGGGTGGAATTTTCCTTCTAATGCTTTTGTAAGGCTGGATTTGTGGATAGGTATTGTTTAAATCTGGTTTTGTCTTGTAATGTCTTGTTCATTCCGTCTATGTTGATTGAGAGTTTTGCTGGGTATATTAGTCTAGGCTGGCATCCATGGTCTTTTAGTGTCTGCATAAGGTCTCTCCAGGACCTTCTAGCTTTCATAGTCTCCATTGAGAAGTCAGGTGTTATTCTGATGGGTCTGCCTTTATAAGTCACTTGGCCTTTTTCCTTTGCTGCTCTTATTATTCTTTCTTTATTCTGTTTGTTTAGTGAATTAATTATTACGTGGTGAGGGGACTTCTAATCAATTTTGTGTCCTGTAAGCTTCTTGTATCTTTATAGGTGTTTCCTTCTTTAAGTTGAGAAAATTTTCTTCTGTCATTTTGTTGAGTATATTTTCTGTGCCTTTGAGTTGGTATTCTCCTTCTTCTATCCCTATTATTCTTAGGTTTGGCTTTTTCATGATATCCCAGATTTCCTGGACATTTTGTGTTATGACTTTTTTGGCTTTGGTATTTTCTTTGACTGATGAATCTGTTTCCTCTATTATATCCTCTACACCAGAGATTCTTTGTTCCATCTCTTGTATTCTGTTGGTTATGCTTGTATCTGTGGTTCCTGTTCGTTTACTCAGATTTTCTATTTCCAGCATTCTTTGGGTTTGTGTCTTCTTCATTGTTTGTATTTCAATTTTCAGGTCTTGCACTGTTTCCTTCACATGTCTAATTTCTTTTTCGTAGATTTTTTTGGCTTTCTTTAAGGGATTTATTGCTTTCTTCCAATTTTTTGTTTTTCTTTTCCTCAATTTTTTATTGATTTCTTCCAATTTTTGATTGTTTTTTCCTCAATTTTGTTAAGGGAGTTTTTCATTTCTTCTTTAAGGGAATTTTCCATTTCCTCTTTAAAGGCCTCCAGTATCATCATGAAATTATTTTTGAGGTTGCTTTCTTCTGTTTCTTCTACATTATGTTGTTCAGGTCTTGCTGTTGTAGAAGGGCTAGGTTCTGATGATGTCATATTGCTCTTTATGTTGTTGTATGTATTTTTGCACTGGCATCTACCTATCTCTTCCTCTAATAGGTGCAAGAGGTGCCTATGTCCAAGTGAGCTGCTACTGGTTCAGTATATGCTTGCTGTGTCTCTGTCTCTGGGGGACACTTAGGGCCAAACTTAGCTCTTGGTCTAATTGGAGCTGGCAGAATCTATATCTCCAGGAGCTGTTCTTGGTTCAATCTATGATGGCTGGTTCTGTGACTCAGGGAGCCACTCTTGGTCTTATCCCGGCTCTTGATCCATTGAGAGCTGGCAGATTCTGTGTTTCAGGATGCCACTCTTGACCAATGGGTGTCAGCAGATTTCAGGTCTCAGGAAACCACTGTTGATCCAATGTGAGCTGGTAGATTCCTAGTCTGAGGAAGCCATTCTTGGTCCAATGAGAGCTGATGGATTTCAAGTCTCAAGATGTCACTCTCTTGGTCCAATGAGAGCTGATATCGAGTCTCAGGAAGCCTCTGTGTTCACTCGGCAGGGGGATGGGTAGGGGATGGGGAGTGGGCTTTGTAGATTGTAGGGTCCAATGGAGTCCTTTGGTGGGTGAGCCTGCCCATAAGAATTTTCCCGCTGGCTGGCAACTAGGGCCTTGCCACGAGGGTTGGCAGGTTCCTGGGACTGGTTATCTAAAGATGGATCTTATACTTTGATTTTTTGATGCTTTCAAGACAGAATTTATCTGTGTAGACTTGGAACTCATAACGTAGACCACACTGGCCTCAAACTCAGATATTCTGACTGCCTCTGCTTTCTGAGTCCAGCAGTTAAAACTGTGCACTGCCAAGAAGCTGCAAAAGGTGGATATTATCACCTCAAATGATCCAGATTAAAGATGGATCTTCCCGTTTCAAACCTTTGAGAAAAATCCCTAAGGAATATACTCACTTTTGGGTTTTAGTTAATTCCAGAGNTAGTCAGTTTGACTACCAAGGATAGCTGTCACAATAGACACAACAGATAAAATGAGAAAAATTCTTACCTGTAGGAGGCAATGAGAGCATGAGAGTTATTTCTGAAAGACCCTGATTTTGAGCTTTTCACTCCTAAACCCCTTTTAGGAACAAGGAACTAAAGTGTTTTTCTGGGAACAAGGAACTAAAGGTAATTTTCAGAAACAAGGAACTAAAGAGCAGAACTGCTAAACCACAGTCAAGATGACTGATTGAGGTATGCTGCTCAACCGTAACCTTTGGCCCATTCCCTGATGTGAAAACCCCCTAGAAGTTCTCGGAAATGCCTCAACTGAGCTTAGAGTGATTTTGCAAAATAGAATTTAGCAGAGAAAAGACTGCCTCTAATATATAACCTAAAGATAAATATATGTTGATTGTGAAAATATAATGCCTTCATTTAGAAAAAGGAGACTTGAGGTCCTCCATTTTAGACCCAGGCTCTTGGGTTACTGGAACCTNTTATAGGCCCCGGGTTACTGGAATTGGGTTACTGGAACTAGCCGGTCTAGACTCCAGGAAATAAAAACTGCTTGGCTACAGAATGTCACAAGACATTCATATGATGATGACTGTTTGACCATGGAATGTTCCAACTCTGATTTCCTAGACAGCCACCTAACCACAGGATGCCCCAACCTTAGTCTCCATAGTGATTGTTTAGCCATAATATGTCCCCACCTAAGGGCAGCCAATGAAAATTAATGATAAGCATCTACCCTATGATTAAGCTATGATTATATGGGAAGTCCTAGACATGAGCCAATCAAAATGAATAGGTATGGAAACTGTAATTTTATGATAGATTTGTGGTTTTTGCCTTTAAAAAGTGTGTGCAACTGCAGCTCAGAGCTTCTCTCACTTCCTGGTGTAGAGGCCCATTTGTATAAACGCTGATGAATAAACCCTCTTGCTGCTTGCATCAACTGGACTGGAGTCTGGGTTCTTGGGGTACCCACCCGAGAGGCTAGCACCCTGAGTCTGGGGTCTATCAATTTCCAAAACAATGCTTTTCCTAAACAAAGCCATGAGGAAGCATATATAAATTATTAAAATGAAGGAAAGAATTGTCTCTGGCATGTTCATATTGTACCACAAGATCTTACCTGAAAATCAAGGAAATGAAACTGTGAAAGTTAGTATGCTTTGGAGACCACGGTACCTGTCAATTTTGATGTAAGTTAGAAAAAGGAAAGAATGGAATGCTCTACAGTGATGTCACAACCCTGAGATAGACAGCAGCCAGGGCTAGTTAAAATGAACTCCTTTCTGGTCTTGCATGGAAGCTGGTGTGGCCTTCCTATGAGCAAGCCTACTCAGAGGTTAAAGCAGCTTTGTTCTGACATTAATGGAGCTCACCATAAACAATCATCTAAGAGCAGAGTATACAGTGCTGTTAGATGACTTTTCCTTGATGTTTTCTGTATTTCTGTTCTGTGTCTTTTGCATTTGTGAGAATTGTGGCATTGATACATCTATCTTTTAGAACTAACATCAAGATTGACGGATAACATAGTCTCCAAAGCAATCTACTTTCACAGTGTCATTTTCTTGATTTTCAGCTAAGACCTTGTGGTACAAGATCAACATGCCAGAGGCATTTCTTTCCATCATTTTTGTAAAATATATATCTCTACATGACTCTGAGGTAAGAATGTCCCTTAGTATCTCTGCTTTTACATTGTGATCATGTTCAGAATTAAATTTGGTAACTAAGCCTGCTTAGGTATAGGGAGAACTTTACATGAATGTGTCCAGATACCCTAAGAAAAATCTACATGCTTCATTTTTTTAGGAAAAACATTGTTTTGGAAATAACTCTCATGCTCGCATCACCTCCCACAGGTAAGAATTTTTCTCATTTCATCTGTCATGTCAATTGTGATGACTATTCTTGTAGTCCTTGACCAACTTTGGAATTAACTAAAACCCCAAGAGTTGGGTACACCTGTGAGGGATTTTTCTTACAGGTTTTGAAATGGGAAGACACATCTTTAATCTGCAGCATTTGAGGTGATAAGATCCACCTTTAGCAGCTTCTTGGCAGTGCACACCTTTAACCTCTGCACTCAGGAGGCAGAGGCAATCAGATTATCTGAGTTTGAGGCCAGTGTGGTCTACAGAATGAGTTCCAAGTCTACACAGATAAACTCTGTCTTGAAAACATCAAAAAAAAATTAAAGTATAAGATCCATCTTTAATCTAGGTTGCACCTTCTGGTATTAGCCTACATATATAAAGGATATTGAAGGAAGATGCTCTCTCTATTTGCCTGCTTGCCCTATCTCTGACTAACAACTTCATTCCTTTACTAACATTAGAGCCTGCTTCTTTGGAATGTTGGTGTATAGTGAACACCAGCTGAGACATCCCACTTCATGGACTGAACAACTACTGAATTCTTCAACTTTCCATTGGTAGACAGCCAGTGTTGGACTAATCAACCACAGCTTGTAAGACATTACAATAAATCCACTTTCTGCATACACAGAGAGATTCTTCTACCAGTCCTGTTCATGTAAAGAAGCTTGAATAATGAAGCTGCGTGTTTTTTTTTACCTGCTCATTGAGGAAGATATGCTAACTAACAATAGTGTTCATAAAAACATTCTTCCTAGCTCCAGTTCTCTCTAAGTATTCAACTTACTCTGGTACTACTCTTTTTATTATTATTCATTTGTCTAGTATTTGTTCTGAGGAAGAGCAAGGAAAGAGATATCTTGATTTAGGGAGCCATTATGTGGTTAGAGAGAAACCTGGTACTAGGGAATTTTCCAGGAACCCAAAAGGATGAACCCAGCTAAGACTCTAAGAAATAGTGGAGAGGGTCCTGAACTGGCATTCCACAGTAATCAGATTGATGAAGACCCTAATTATCATCATAGAACCTTCATCCAGTAACTGATGGAAGCAGCTACACACTGGGTGGAGCTCCAGGAATCCAGTCAAAGAGAGGGAGGAGGGATTATAGGAGGAAGGTAGGGTCAAAGTCATACTGGGGAAAGCCACAGAGACAGCTGACCCAAGCTAGTTGGTACTCACTATCTCTAGACTGATAGTTGGGGAACCTGCATGGAACCAAACTAGGCCCTATGAATGTAAGTGACAGTTGTGTGCCTTGGGCATTATGTGGCGCCACTGGCAGTGTGTGTGGGGGCAAAACAGCTTGACCACACAGTTGCCATGACAAGTTTAGAGGCCCAAACACAGCTTCTGGCAGGCAATACCTGGACCCAGGAAAAGCCATAAGCTGACCCCACCCAGTGGGGCCTGCATCTAAGAGGAAATACCTGACATTCCAAACATTCCCAATACCCCTAGACAAATGTCAGCCAATGAGGGTCCTGAACCCTGGAAATCCCCTCACCCCAACCACTGCTATGATAAAAAAAAAACCTCACTCTGCCTGGGCTCTGTGCTGTCTGCTCTCACTGTTGCGTTCTACAGAGACCCCAAGCTCCCAGCTTGAAAGTAAAGGCTCTTTGCTTTTACATATGGGATTGATAGACCCCAAAAACAGGGTGCTACCTTCTCGGGAAGAGGGGCCCCAAAATCCCACACTCCAGTCCAGTTGATGCAAACTGCAAGAGGCTTTACTTCAGGGCAAAAAGACAAACGGTTGTACAATCGGGCTTTCTTGGCTCTCCCGAGCAAGAGAAGCCCCGAACTGAAATCACACACAGTTTTTAAAGGCAAAAATCACAGAATTACAGTTTTCATACAGATCTATCTTTGATTGGTTCGTGTCTAGGGACTTTCCACAAAGTTTGGCTTAATTATAGGGTGGGTGCTCATTGTCATGGAGACCAGAGTTGGGACATTCCAGAGCCAAATAATCCTTATCACCTGAATGTCTTGTGACATCCTGTGACATCCTGTGGTCAAGCAATCGAGGTTCTGCAGGAGAACTTTGGGGGGGTTTATACAAGGTCACAGTGACTTTCCCCGGAACTCCTGTAATTGTCCTAGCTACAATTGAGCAATTTTCTCTTTACCAGAAACCTCCGGTTGTGGAGGAGCAGCGGCTGGACAGTGTATCTTAACAGAAATCTTGACCTCCATTAAACAGTAATTTAGCAATTCTGCTCTGGCTTTAGCTTCTCGATCCTAAGGGAGGGAGTGTCAGGCCTAAAGAGTATGGGGGTTTCAGGCCTTTGGAGAGTTGGGGTCTTTCAGGATTCGGTTTCTGTGGTGGTCTTTTTGGGGTCCCTGTGATCTGGGCATAACAGCAGTAGAACCAAGATTTATTCCTAGTGCATGAACTGGCTTTTTGGAGCCCATTCCCTATGGAGGGATACCTTGCTCAGTCTGGATATAGGGGGAGGGGCTTGGTCCTTCCTCAACTTGATGTCAAACTTCGTTGACTCCTCATAGGAGGCCTTACCCTCTCTGAGAAGTGGATGGGGATAGGGTGGATGGAAGGTGGGGTTTGAGTGGGAAGTAGGGAGGGGTAACTGTGTTTATTATGTAAAATGGAAAAAAGAACTTTTAATAAAAAAAGTTTTCTCTGAATTCCAGGAATAAAATTGCTAAAGTAATGGAGCCATCATCCAGCCTTCTAGTGAGTCCTATTATCTTGTTTTTAATCTGGTTCCTGATTTTCTTTCCTGGTTATTTGAAGTCCCTGTGACAACCACCTAAAATGTACCTTCAATTAAACTGACCTCAGTGTGAAGCCACAGAACAAACATCTCCTTTTGTGTTCTTAAATCTCTCTCTAATTGTTAATATTCTGGGCACTCTTTCACCCATGGGACAGGGAATTGCTCAACCCCACATAGTGTAGTGGGCTGTGCAAGCTAGCTACATTATGTCCAAGAGGCAGAAGGGGAAGTACCTATGGAGAGCAGGAAGATAGCAAGGTCAGCTATTGGAGCCAGTGGCAAGTGCTATTGAAATGCAAATCTCTGCACATCTAGAAATGGTCTTTGTCTGGGTTGGAAGCAGGGACGTAAATCATTGTGCTGTGTCCTTAAGCACAGTTAACCCTATGAGAGGTGCTCTTGTCATTCAGGCCTCACTAGCCAATCATGCCCTCCAAGTGAATTGCCAGTCAGAAGTCTGCAGGGCTCTTCCAGGTGCTTGGTTTCAGGCTTGGCTTTGAAGAGGAGCTGGTGACATTGTTTAAGTGTGGCATGCAAGTGCTGCTGCAGGGAACTGAGCAGAGAGCATGGGCAAACTGGGAAGCCAGGACATGGTGAGCATCGGGCTGCTGTCCTCAGATAGGTATAGCTGATAGGGAGGTGCAAAAGCCAGTGTGGTGGATGCTCCCCAGAGCTGGCTGGCAACCTGGAGCCAGATTCTTTGTCCTGTGAGGTCCCATGTGGTCCTTGCCACTCCCTGGACCCAGTGGTAGGCCTCTGAATAACTTTACTCTGTAGGCTGCATCTGTGTAGAGATCTGGGGCAGGGAGTGGTAAACTTCAATATGTATTGGTGCATTCATGGAAAGCAGATTGCCAAACTCAGACAGGCCTTGCTTCTCCAGTATCTTCTAGATGTTCAATACTTTGCATTTAACCTTTACATCTAAGATTCATTTATACTTGATTTTCTGGATGTTGTAAAATGCATCACATGTGTTGGGTAGCACTCCACTACTAAGCTGTGATTTAGAAGAGTAGAATTGGTGATATAAAGCATTTACCAATGCTTATGTGATAGTAAGTTACACAAACTAGAATTTAACTAAGGGAGGACTGCCTCTAAAACACTTAAAAGATAAGTATGAGCTAACCAGACCTGTTAGAGATTAGGATGCTAGGATACACATTTCTTCACCATGATTGTCCAGACATTTGGCTTCAAATCATTACAAAAGGAGACACCCCTGATTTACAACCAGCCACTAGGCCCTTCCACATATCAAAGACCAGGCCTGTAACAAACTGCCCAAGGAGACATTACAGGGTCAATACCAACCCAGGGTCAATACCAACCTTATGTCCTGGTGGCATAAGAGTTCCAGTTTTCTTCTTGAGAAAAGCATAGTTCTCAGAGATGGGCAAATGTGACACCAGGTGACAGGTATTTAAAAAGGAAAACACTGTTGTGTTAAGGACAGGTCTGACCAAGCAAAGCTTTCATATAGGTGCTCAGGCAAGGAGCAGGAACATTCTTGGGAGAGCTAGTAACAGCCTGGGGCCTAGGCCTTGGGAGCTTTCTCTAAGGGCCTGATGTATTGACAATAAAACAGCTCCTTCTCTAAAACCAGGAATGTGTTTGAGAGAGCTGGTAATGATCTGGGGCCAGGGTCTTTGTGGAGGGGTTGCTTCAGATCTTGAGAACACAAATCTTCCCACCACATGGAGCTATGCTTATGAGTCCCAAGGCCACTGCAGGCTGAGTCAGTAATGTTCTTGAGATACCCTGTGTTCCCCTTGTGCAGCATTGTTGGAGTAGCCTCCTGAATTTGTCCCATCATATGATAGTATCTGCTGATTTTATATATATATATCTCATTAATTTTGATTTCCCCGGAGGAAGTAGTATTCAAGATGCTCTTCTTAAGAATCCTACTTGTCATGAGACGTAGCTTGTACAAGACCCTCCTTACCCAGCTTTTATCTTTCTACCTTCTACTTTTCCTATCTTATCCATCCAATGGTCATTGCCTTTTAGGATACTGTCACTTAAGAATGGCCTGCTGTTTCACACCACTGATGTGCTTAAGAAATAATGGGAATTTCTTTGCTCTTTAAGTCTCCCATCTGCCTAAGTGGCTAGACTTGCAGTCACTTCTCCCTATTTAACTTGTTCGAGGTGTAACCTGGAGCATGAACCTCAAAGAAACTTAAGGATGACAACATATGTGGAATGTAATATCTGTTCTAGGCTGACTTCTCTTTGAGCATTAGCCAGAGATGGATGCATGTTATCTTAAAGAGATTTTTGTTTATTAATATCTTAAGTGTTTGGAGTGATTTCTCCCTGGGAAGGCATGTTAATTCTAGAACAGCTGTACTTGTCACCTCTTAGAAAAATGTTTCTGAGTAAGCTTTCTTATTTCCTTGCTGACTAAACCCTAGAATTCTTAAATTAAATGAATGAACCACCTCAGACTTTTAAAATTACCCATTTGAGTCATGTAGTCGACCTCCATTAATCACAGGAAAAGGATTTGCATGTCGAGTATGGTTTCTGTCTCTAGACCAGAATAGGAGGAATAGTTATATTTTTGTGTATACTGCAGGGGAAAATGGGCATGCAATCAGCTGCTGAAGTCAACACTAAAAAAAAAAACCTGATGGCAGCATAGTGGGTAATTGTTATTTTCCAGCATGGATTATTTCCTGTCATTTGAATGGAGACAGATTAAATTGGTGGTTGTACAACTTGGAAAGGTTAACTCAAGCCAACAAATATTGAATATCCAATTAGAAGAGTCTCCTATGCAGATATGTTCAATCATTCTTGACAGGTTTAAGTCAGCTCAGAGGTTTGAGAAAAAGACCATTGACTATAACTCTGTGTGTCACTTTACAGAGCACAGCAGCCATCATGTGCATATGGGCAATATCAATCAATCTCTTACTAATGGTGCTCTCTCTACTATCGAATGTCTTAACATTTTTCAAAGTCAATATAACTGTTTTTTAAAAAATAAATTATTTTTATCATTTGAAAAAGTCAACTATTGCCATCAATTTTAAAATTTCATTTCTTTTAAATGCATTGCCGCTCTAATCTCTATTTATTTCTGTTCTCCAATGTTTCAGAGTCATTAAGAGTTTCTTTCCTTTTTTTCTCAAATGCTGATGGTGACTTATTTATTTCTGTTTAGATAAATGTCTTCTGTAACTTAGGCTTTGCCTCATGCTACTTACCAAAAATTGCTTTGAACATACTAAATCCTGCCTCTGCTGCCCAGTGCTGGAAAGACAGTCATGCAACTTCTTCCAGGCTAGACCCTGACTGGTCAGTGAGAAGAAAAAAATAGACCAGTTAATGAATGTCCTTCAACCTCTCTGGCTTTATTTACAAATGAATAGGGACCTGCGTAAGAATGGAGTGCATTGACCAACATTGAAGCTGGATTAGTGACAATGCAGAAAGGGATACACAGGAAGGAGGATAAGAGCTTTCCTGCTTTAGAAGTAGTTGTGCTTAGTAATGCAGAGTGAGGTAATCCATTTTAGATGATTCATAAATGTCTTTCCTGGCTGTGTCTTGGGGTCCACAGACCAGAACAATCAAGAATTTGGATACAGGATAGACTTTATCAGGAAATTACTGCAGCTACACTAGTTCTACCAAAATAGAAGATCTGGGCAAAATGGTGTGGCCCTGCCTAACAGGAGTGTTATTTTTCTGGTTTAAGATATACAACCTTAGAAGAAGTTGTGGGTAATCCTTGGTGTGCTCTCAGACAAGTCCCTAGCCTCTGGAGACCATGACAATAAAGCGTGTTTCAATTTTTCAAAGCAAATTTTTTTAAAGATTTATTTATTATGTATACAGAAGAGGATGCCAGATCTCATTACAGATGGTTGTGAGCCACCATGTGGTTGCTGGGAATTGAACTCAGGACCTCTGGAAGAATACTCAGTGCTCTTAACCTCTGAGCCATCTCTCCAGCCCCTCAAAATAAATTTTTTAGGTTATATCTACATTATATTCACAGTATCTTTGCTTCCTCCAACCTCTGCCATGACCACTCATTGATTTCAAATTCATGGCTTGGTTTTCTTTGACATCAATTACTGTTTGAATATGACTTAAGTTTGGCTGCAGGATCTCCCAACTACGAAGCAAAGGGTTGGCTACACTGGACATTGAGTATGTAATGGAATGTTCACACAAAGGACCCAGTACCTTGGAAGAGAAACAAGAAGTGCTCTGGGAGATTAGAAGAATTTCTACTAAAATACAAGTTTCCCATATTAGGACATTTTCTGCCCCTTGAATGGAAGAGCAGAGCTGAAAAGGCCTATAGTATCTGAGTCATTTGATCTCTGCCTACCCAGTAGGGTAGCTGCTAATGTCCTAAAGCCTAGCTCAGTGATGTGAGCTAATAAGGGACTATGGGAGGCTTAGAAATCAGGGGTACCAGTGGGAGGTAGCTGGCAGATTCTTTCCATGATTCTCCTCTTGTTCTGCTGTAAGAATCTGTGAGGGAGACCACAATCTATGCCATAGTGGTTCTGGGGACCGCTGACCACAGACCATGAGGAGCAAGTCTGCTGAGCTTTCAGTGCTGCTGGGACTCGGGTGAACCATGAGCCAGACTGTGGTTCTGTTGGTCCATGTGGTGACCTGGGCAGTGACCCTTGTCTCCTAGCCTCCTGGGGAGGAGAGGGCTCTGCCACCCTGGCTGTGGGAGGCTCTGATGCCTGTAATATGTGAGTCTAGTGTGAACACACAGACATGGCGTGTAGTGCAGTGCAAAGACACATTGGAAAACAAGTTATGGTTTCTTGAAGTTGTGAGCATTGCATTGAATTTTAGGTTTGTGTTATAAATGTTACAAATAGGTTACAAACTGGTAGAAAATGGCGACGAGGATTATCCTTCAGCGTACATGATTAGAATGCTTTTTAACTTTCTGCTACTGCCAGCAACCAGGGTGTGATTAAAGGAAGTTCCGGGGTATGAAAGGAGTTTCTGAGCTGCAGAGGTTTATGGAGTGTGCATGGTATTGGGTGGGTGGATAGGGTAGATTCTGCATCTTGTGCCATGATCCATGTAACAGGAAATAGACATTAAATTATTCTTCTACGTTATTTTGTGATTGGGCATCAGTGGGGCTGGGTTTGCTTGAAACCACAAGGGCCCAAGAGGGCCTGTAGAGCTATAGTATATGCTGCAGGAAATCACCTCCATTTGCAGAGCAATTTCTAGAGCATGGGGTCTCCCTTGAAGGAATATGAGTAGTTGAAGGGTCTGAAACATACCAGGTTAAAAGTCACTTTGAGTTAATTTTGTGGGAGTTGTAGAGTCTGTTTATTTACTTTCTACATATGTAGAATCATAGATAGTTGGGTACTCAAGATTATAGTTTTCCTGGCTGAGTTTCCTTTGGTCTTTTGACTGTATTTTCTATTTTTGTTCATGGCTTTTTCTCTCCGTCCCATATACTCTTTCACAAATGTTGTACACATTCTTGAGTATTGTAGCTTTGTGGTAAATATAGAAGTCACATTGTGTCAAGATGGGTACTGTTTTTTAAGAATCCATTTTAGCATTCTGAATATTTCCATTACGAATGTAGCTTTGGAATCAGGCATCCTATTACAAATGTTTGGGAATTTTCTTTCAGTTGTATTCAATTCATGCTGCAAATTGATCATACACATCATAATATTGATGCTTCTTATTCCCACGGATCATTTATTTACTTCTATATTTAACTAAGTTTTGTTGTTCTTGTACAGAAATAAAAGTATTCTGTAAAATACTTTTAGTTTATTGGATTAAAAAGTACCATGTGGCTTGGCAGGTGGCTCATCACATATTCTTCTTGGAGATGACCTGAGTTCATATCAACATATGAATGTTGGGAAGTTCATAACCAGCTCCAGGGGGATCTGATAGCTTCTTCCCTGGTGTGTCACCTGAACATACATGGAAGACATTCTTTCTTTATACATACACATAAAAATGGGGATAAAATTTTTTGCAGAAGTTCTTGTGACTTATACAGTAGTTAAGCAAAACAATGTCTTTAGCTGTGTAATACAAATCATATACTGTTTCTTAAAAATATATTATTTTGCATTTTGTTAGGAAAAGTTTTCTTTTCCTCACTCTGATGCAGACTTATAGGCAATCATTAATCATATGAAACCAAATGGTATCCAAGTGATCATGACAAACATCCTTTTCTTCACAAGAGAATGGGATCCTTTAGTAGTCAAAAATATATTCTACAAAGATAAAGCATCAGAAGGTTTTGAGCAAATCTCTACAATTTTGGTGAAACAGCCTTCTCACCCTACTCATTTCATTATTGACAATGAGAGAACCAGAGTACCTGAAGATGAATGCTGGCCAGTGATTTCTTGTGGTTTGATTTTGATTATAATCTTACCATACTTGTTCAAGGGACCATGATTTGTATTTGTAGGTATCCCTTTACATCTCGTTTTTTTCAGTGGTATCATCTATGCTATTAGTTTTATTATTATCTAATTGTTATTTCTCTGGAAAATAATGGACCTTCACTAATTTTTGTTTTTAGAAAATTAACTATAGTATGTTACGAGTTCCTTGAGTTTTTGTTGGTTTGGAAAGTTTCTGTGGAGAGACAGTTTTAGCTTTCTCTTCTTGGTCGTAGAAGTTTGCCTCTCCTTGTTTCAAAGAATATCAGTATTTTCCAGTTATTACTATGTTCATATTTTGATTTTTGCTGCTGAAGTGATTGATATGAACAATACATTGGTTTTTGACTCTTTAAACCCTTCTCATATATTATTGTCTCTGTCTTAATTAGAATCAGCTGTCAACATGATGTATCCTAGAGTCATTTGGGGGAACATCACTTGAGGGCATACCCAGATCAGAATCACTAGTTACTATGCCTGTGAGAACTTGTGTTGATTGATGACTAATATTGGAAGGCTCTTCCACTGAGCATGGAAATATTCTTAAGCAAGTGGGCCTGGGCTGGAAAAGAGACCTAGGTGAACACAAGACAGTGACCAATCAAGAAAGCCAGTAAACAAGGTTTTCCTATGAATTTTGCCTTCAGAAGTAGCTTGAGTTTATATCCATTCCACGGCGATGGATAGTGATCTGGCAGTATCAGCCAAATAAACCCATTTATTACCTGGGACACTTTTGTTCAGAGAATTTAATCACAGCAAGAAACAAGCTAGTTACAACAAAAGTGATACACCAAAAGTGATTTTGTTGCTGCAAAGCACCTGGGATTGATGACTTTTGAAGGTGGCAAAAGCCATAAAAAGATGTAAACAAAGCTTTGCTGGCCATTCAAATAGGACTGAGAAGATGGGAGTGCTGAGTGTAATGCAGACAGTGGAGGTTGAGGTCATAGGATCCAAATGGTTCTTACTTTCTCCATTCCCTCAGAATTAAGACAGAATTAAAAAGTAATGGCCTGATTTCTTAGACAAAACATTTACCCTATGGTAAATAGTTGGATTGTTATTACTAATCACTCATTCCTGTGTTAAGTGAAATGAAACAAATGGGGCAGAAAGAAATGAAAAGTGTGTATTTTGTAGAGAAAAACAACCCTAGATAGTTTCAGATGTCAGTCCAGTGGTGAAATAGCCAGGAACTTTCAAAGAGATTGTCTCCATTAAAGAGAAGGCCCTCACTCTAAAGCAGAAATCTATTAAGGTTCCCTAAGCTTAAAACTCCATCCATCTAAACCTTTAATTTATGGAAGGAGAAAGCAAAGTGATTTGTAGTCACAGGAATCAGTTTCATATAAAACCTACTGCAACTCTGGTCCAAGCCTGATAGGGTCCATTACAACTTAGAAACAAAATTTGAGGGTCGCCCATGTTGTACCTGTTCTGTAAACAAGAAAAATATAAAATTTAACGTTCATGGATTCTTCCTCTGTGGTTTCAGTTCAGCATTGTTGCACTCATGTATATTAGGCAGAGTCAGAGCCCCAGTGAGATCCTGAGAGTTCATTGCATGATGCTGTGATGATGAAGCCTGGATTCTCCTTGAGACCAAAAGATGGTTAGATACTTAAACTATGTGACATCTGCCATGGAGAGCTGTATATAGGGAGTAGAAGTAGCCAAACAGAGAGGTGTATGAGAAGCTGCAAGAAAAAAGAGCCATCTAAGCCCTTTGAAACTGAAGCCTCATGTGTCTGAGACAGATCTACAGGATGTGGAGTTTACACTTCTAGGTTTCCATCTTGCTTTGGTCCAATCGTTCCTCAATTTGTCCACATTCCTCTCTATTTTTTTCTTATCTTTTTAAAAATTTATTCTTATACAACACATCCTTTCATACAATGCAGTTTCTACTCCCTCCACTCCTCCCAGTCCTCTTCTGCTCACCTTCCTCCTAGATCACCTCCTCCTCTGTTTACCATCTGAAAAAAAAACTCTCCCAGGTACACAAATCAAACATGGCATAATAAGTTACAATAAGACTAGGCACAAACTCTCATATCAAGGTTAGACAAGGCAGCTCAGTAGGAGGAATAGTTCCCAAGAGCAGACAATAGAGTCAGAGATACCACAATCTACTTCCCCTGATTGGAGTCCCACAGAAACACCAAGCTACACAACCAGAACATATATGCAGCAGACCTGGTACAGACCCATGCAGGCTCCATAATTGATGCTTCAGTCTCTGTGACCCTGCTATAAGTCATGCTTAGTTAATTTTGTGTTCTCCTCATATACTTCTTTATGTTAGGAGAATTTTTGACTATGATTTTTATGAAAATATTTTCTGGGCCTAAGAGTAGGCTTCTTCTCGTTCTATTTCTATTATCCCTAGATTTGGTCTTTTCATAGTGTTCCAGATTTCCTGGGTGTTAAATTTAGGGAATTTTTAAAATTTAATATTTTCTTTGAACAATATATCCATTTCATCTTTCATATCTTCAACACCTGAGATTCTTTTTTTCCATCTCTTCTATTTTTGGGGGGAAGCATCCCTCTGTACTTCCTGTTCACTTAACCAGATTTTTCATTTCCAGATTTCCTTCAATTTGTGCTTTCTTATTGCTTTTATTTCCATTTTCAGATCTTCCACAGTTTTATTCACTTCCTTATTGTTTTTGTTAGCTTTCTATAAGACAGTTATTTATTTTCTACAATATTCTGTTAATCTTTTCCTTCCTTTCTTTAAGGGATTTATTTACTTTTTCTTTATCATCTTTGTTTTAAATTATTTTAGTTGTGCTTCAGCTGTTTTGGAATATTAGCGGCTTGCTGTTGTAGGATAGCTGGGCTATGATGGTGTCATATTGCCCTGGCTGTTGTTGACTGTGTTTTTAAAGTGGCATTTAGGTGTCTGGGTTTTGGATGATTATGGGTCTATTATGGGATGATTTCTCAGTTTGCCTTTGTTGGATGAGGTCCCTGTGGCCTATGGTTGAACAGGGATTCCCACCACTCAAGTTGGGAGCTGGAAGTCTGGAGGCAGGTCTGGCCTCTGTTCCATCAGGGAGACTTTGACAAAGTTGGGAGCTAAGAAAAGACAAAGAAGGAAGGAGAGATTGGGGATAGTGTATGGTAGGCACTGCAAGAGTGGGAGATGTCTGTGGGCAGATGACCTACATGGAGTTCTGGCTGCTGGTGTTTCCTTTGTTCAAGCAGAACATCTCCACCTAAGTTGGGGGTTAAGACACAGAGACAAAGAGGGAGGTGGTATTGGGGATAGTGCTGGGGCATATATTGAAAGAGTAGAAGAGGTCCATGAGTGAGCTGCTTACGTAGATTTCTTATGGCTAGCATGGCCTCTGGGCTTGCCAAGAATCATTGCCTTAGTTTATCTACCTATTCTTCAGGCTGGTGTGCTCTGCACTAGGATAGATGTCTAACCTAGTTGGTAGTTGGGACATGGATACAGGGATGTGGCCTGAAGTGCTGTTGGGGGAGTTGTGTCTGTGGGAATGAAGGAATGGGGAAGTTCCATGGGTTTTTGGTCTATCTGTTCTTTATGATGGTGTAGCCTGCAAGTGTGCATGGATGTGGGCCCAAGTTGGGCCAGGAACACATCCACATTCCTCTTTTTCTTAATATCCTACACCATTCTATGTTGGAAAGATTTGTTTCTTGATTTTACAAGATGTCACACTCAAGAAATTGTCTTGAGTAGCAGAAGAAACTTTGGGCATTTGAAGTGTTGGGGGCTCTTATAGACTATGAGGATCATTGAAGTTAGACTAAATGCATTTTCATTTCTTATTTTTGTGTTTTTTCTGTTTTTATTTATTCTTCTCTCATACAATACACCCTGAACACAATCTTCTCTCTCCCAATCCCCCTAGTCAGCCTGCTTCCAAGTTCCTCAGATCCACCGATTTTCTCTTTCTCTTCTGAAAAATAGCAGGACTCCCAGGGATATAAAGCAAACACATTATAATAAGATGCAATAAGGCTAACCACAAATGCTCATATCTATGCTGGAATAAGCAACCCAGTAGGAAGAAAAGTGTCCTAATTGCAAAAAAAAAGTATGAAAGACAACCCCAGTCCTACTGTTAGGAGTCACACAAAGACAATAAGATATACAACCACAGCATATCTGCAGAGGACTTGTCACAAACTCATGCATGTTCCATAATTGCTGCTTCAAGTTCTGTGAGCTCATGTAATAACTGCTTAGGTGATTTTGAGGGCCATGTTCTACTGGTGTTCTCAGTTCATCTGAATCCTACAGTCCTCACCCCACCTGCAATATGTACCAGCGTTTCCAGAGCTCCAGACAGTGTTTGGATGAGCATCTCTGTATCTGTTCTAATCAGCTGCAAGAGAAAGATTCTCTGATGACAATCGGCTAGGCACCAAGCTATGATTGAAGCAGAATTTGGGTAGGTATCATTTCATTGAGTTTTTTTTTCTTTTTGGCCAGTTGTATTTGGTTCTACACTAGTTTTCTGAGCCATTAATATCTGGTTTCTAGCCGGACGGTGGTGGCACACACCTTTAATCCCAGCACTCAAGAGGCAGAGGCAGGCGGATCTCTGTGAGTTCAAGGCCAGCCCGGGCTACCAAGTGAGTTCCAGGAAAGGCGCAAAGCTACACAGAGAAACCCTGTCTTGAAAAACAAAAAAAACAAAACAAAAATATCTGGTTCCTGTTCATCCAGACAATGTTGGGCATGAGCTCCATCTTTTGGCTTGGGCCTCAAGTTAGACCAGTCAGTGGTTGGCCAGTAACAAGCTCTTTGTCACCATTCCCCCAGAATATAGTGCAGACTGGTCAAGTGTGGGTCAAATATTTTGTGTCTGAGTTGGTGTCCCAGTCCCATCACTGGGAGCCTTATATGGTAACAGAAGATGGCTGGTTCAGGCTCTGAATTCTCAATTACTTGGAGTCCTAAATAGGGTCACCCTCATAGCTTCCAGGAACTTTCAACTGCACTAGATTTCCACATCACCCTCTAAACGCTCCCCTTTTCCAATTATTTCTGCCTGTATTCTTTCCCTCTGTCCCTGCCTTATTCATCTGATCCTTCCTTTTCCTGCCCCAGTCTACCCACAAAATCTATTCTATTTCTTCTTCCCAGGGGGATACATTGCTCCCCATACAGCCATCCTTGTTACTTAGCCTCTCTGGTTTTGTGGATTGCACTGTGATTATTCTTTACTTAACAGCTAATATCCACTTACAAGAAAGTGCAAATCATGTTTGACTATGTGATCCTAAGGTGCCTCACTCAGGATAATAGAGATCAAGAAACTTGACATCAGCCATCCTAATAATCCAATAAAAAGTGGGGTAAAGACTTAAACAGAGAATCCTTAACAGAGGAATCTAAAATCGCTAAGAAACACTTAAAGAAATGTTCAACATCTAAAGAAAATGCAAATCAAAACGACACTGAGATTTTATCTTACATCAGTCATAATGGCTAAGATCAATATTACAAGTAACAGCTCATGTTGACAAACATGTGGAGCAAAGGGAACCATAGCTGCCGGGTGTGCAAACTTATTCTGGCAGTGTGGACATCAGTATGCCAATTTCTCAGTTAATTGGAAATCTATCTACTTCAAGACTTACCAAAACCCCTCTTGGGCAAATACCCAAAAGGTGTTCCTCTGTTCTACCACAAGGAAACTTGCACAACTTGTTCATAGCTGCTTTATTCATAGTAGCCAGAAATTGCTGTGTCTGTGACAGATTGTGTTGAATGATGATTGATGTGGGAATCCTCTTCCACTGAGGGTAGCAATATTCCTAAGCAAGTGGGCCTGAGCTGGATAAGAGAGCTAGCTGAGCATGAGACAGTCAACAAGGAGAGAGAAAGCCAGGAAGCAATGTTTTCCCATTGTTTTTGCCTTCAGTTGATAGCTTGAGTTACTATCCTAAGCTCCCCAAAGATAATGGACTGTGATCTGACAGAATAAGTCAAATAAACTCATTCATTACCTGAGATGCTTTTTGTTAAATGTTTTATTCACAGCTACAAAGAACCAAGATAGACCAATAAAGGGAATATCGCAAATGATTTTGTTGCTGGGTGGAACCTGGAAATATTTATTGTCTTTTGGAGAAATGTGGTGATATTTTATCTGTGTTCCCCAATAAAATTTATCTGAGGATCGGAGGAAAAACGGGGCAGCCAGCCACCAGTAGTAAAACAATAGTCATGCAAGTTAGCACACGCCCTTAATCCATTTGTTTCTCTGACTCCAAGGTCACATTGGGAACTAGGGGAAGGGGGCGGTGGCACACACCTTTAATCCCAGCATCAGCCTTAGAGTTCTGAAGGTCCATGCAGACAAGACAGAAAGTGATGTAGCTTGGGAGGATAGGAAATGAGTGAGCAGAATGGACAAGCATAAAAAGCCAGGTTAGACTGGAAGTCGCTCTCTTCCCTTCGCTTTGCTCCTTGGAAGTAGCAGCAGCGTTGGTGAGGTGAGGCTAGTGGTGGCTTGCTCCTAATTCCTCTGATCTCTGTCAGATTTTCACCCCTATTTCTTGTTCTGTGTGTTTATTAATAAGACTGGTTAGAAGTTCATCTTACAGAGAAATGTTGAAGATATCAGGATTTTTGATGACAAGAGACATAGAAAGCTGTACAGAAAGGTTAATGGTACTTCTTGCAGGACCAGGGATATTAGAATCTTGAGAGTAATGCAGACAGTGGAGGTTGAGATTTTAGGACTTCAGTTGGAAATAGACTCCATGAAAAATTAAGCTAGAGGTCATTTGTGTTGTATTTTCTCCCAAAATATTTCTTCTTCTGCCCATGTCATGAGAAATTGAGTAAGGAATAATTAAAAAACAATGGGCTGATTTCTTAGAAGGAATACTGAATTTGTAGGGTCATTATTACTGATGACTCATTCAGGTCTATGGTGCCAAAAACAAGTGAGGCAGAAATAAATGAAAACAAAAAGGTAGTTTCACATGGCAGTCAAGTGCTGAAACAGAGGCAGGAATTTGCAAGGAGATTATCACCATTAAAGAGAAGGTCCTTCCTCTACAGTGGAAGCCTAGCCAGGTGTCTTAATGGTGAGGCTCCATCCTGTAAAGTCTTACATTAATGGAAGGTTTAGGCAAAGTGTTCCCTAGTCCCAGGGAGCAGCTTCATACAAAACCTGATGCAGCTAAAGTCTAAGCATGACAGGGTCCATCACAATTAAAACGCCAAAGTTGGAAGGATCAACCATGTTGTGCTTGTTCTGTAAACAAGAAAGATGTGAAATTTAAAGGTCATGTATTATTAGTCTATGGTTTCAGTTCAGCATTGTTGCTCCTGTCTATGTTTGGCAGTCAGAGATCCAGTGTGAGAGCTCATTGCATGAAGCTATGAGGATGAAGACTGGGTTACCTTTTGAGACAACAAGATGATGAGATACCTAATATGAGAAATGTCATGGAGAGCTGCATATAATGAGTAGAAGTAGCCAGAGAGATGTATGAGAAACTGCAAGAAAAATGAGCCATAAAAGCCCTTTGAAACAGAAGCCCCATGTATCTGAGATGGAGCTACAGGATTCGGTGTTGGCGCTGCTGGGTTTCAGTCTTGCCTTGGTTCAATCTTCCCTCATTATATCCCCATTCCTCTCTTTTGAAATGGGAATGGGTACTCTGTTCGATTATATGTTGGAAATATGTAATTTGGTTTCTGATTTTATGAAGTGTCATATTCAAGTTATTTCCTTGACTGTCAGAAGAGGTTAGGGACAATTAAACAGTGTAGGGGCTGTTGCAGACTATCAGTTGCAAACTAGGGCAGTCATTGAAGTTATACTAAATATGTTATCGTCATGGGATGATCATGAGCCTATAGTGACCTGGGTAAAATGTAGATGACTGAAAGAAAAGCTCCCAGACAGAATAATGTATTTGAACACCTGTCTCTCTTTGTGGCTTTCCTTGGGGTGATTGTGGAACCTTTTGTAGGAGGAGCCTTTCTGGATAAAATTCCTCATTGGAGATGGGATTTCTATGTCTACAGACTCAACCTATTTCCTGCTCTTTGTATTTGGCTGCCATGCCTTCACCATCATAATAGGTGTCATCACTAAGTCAGATACATTTGAGGCAATAGCTCTTCAATGCTAGGTAATTTTGTAGCCTGAAAATTGTTTTTAATTTTCTTGTTTCTATTTTGTTTTTGAAGAAAAGATTTCTCTGTATAGCCCTTGATGTTGGGACATAGCTCTGTAGACCAGGCTGTCCTTAACTCAGAGATCCAAATGATTCTCATTCCTGTGTGGTGGTATTAAAGGTGGGCCAACATGCCTGTTTTGTGTGTGTGTGTGTGTGTGTGTGTATGTGTGTGTGTGTGTGTGTGTGTGTGTTATTATTGCTTGGTGTGTCTGGAATGTAGGTTTTTGTACATATCAAGCATATACTTTTGTGCTGAGCTTCACCCTCAGCTTGAAATTTGAAATTTGGCAGAGTATATCTTTCCCAGGATGGCAGTATTCATGACATTAATACTTCCTGGGCTTTCTGAGTCATTGGATTACAGGGGTATGACATTCTTCCTATCTATTGTATTTTGAATTCTTTTAAATGAATATGAATCTGTTGCTTGACTGCATGGATATGCCTAACATGTACCCTCACAGTAGCCAGAAGATGCCCTTAGAATCCCTGAACTTGGAGTAATGGATATTTGTAAGACTCTATATAAGTACTGGTAATTGAGTCCAACTTACCTGCAAGACTAGCAAGTGCTCTTAACTGCTTAGCAATCTCTTCTGTCTCATGTTGTTTATTTATGATCAATGTTTACACTGCTATTGTTTTTATCTGTCCATTTGTAACTGTTTAAACATGCATTCCCTTTTAACAGATCTTTTAATGTGACAGTTTAAACAAGGCACTTCAACGTTCTGGAAGACGACTGGAGTGAATTATTAACAATGGCCCTATATACAGGGCTAGAAATGGGAAGAGTGATGGCTGCCAGAAATAATTAAATGGAGATGTGGCCTTGTTTTACAAAATAGACAAGGGTGAGTGAACCACAGTCAAGAGCAGATATGCCATTAAGGGTGGAGAGGTTGTAACAGCACTGATACTGTAGATACTTTGGGTGTAGCATGCCAAATTGGGGGATGGTGGGTCACAGGAGTACCTGACCCATCACATCTGCTGTTTCCCTGGATTTGGGGTGTGCCTCTATCCATCCTGTCAATAAAAGTTAAGAGATAACGGAGCTTTTTTATGAGTGGTCATGTGAGTGAATTCAACCTGTCAGTACTCATATAGTTGGTGTCCTTAGAGCTGTTGCAGGGGCTGGGTGGTGGAGGGGCTAGTACATCTAGAGGACACCCTGTGTATTGGCCTTGGCACAAATATGGCAGGAGGGTTTGACCTGTATAGGGACTGACCCAGCATGAGTGTCTATAAAACTGGAACAGATTTAATCTTGGTGTCATAGCAAAAGGCTGAGGAGTGAGGGAGGAACAGAGTTGAACACAACTGCAGGCTTCCATACCCTCTCGAATGTGAATCTGTCTCTAGGAACTGGGTCCAGTAAAATCCACAGAAATTAAAGGATTCCTGAAAACTGTTTGTAGTCTCAAGGGAGAGTGATAACTAGCAAATCTGTCAGTAACTTAGTTATTCAAAACCATAAGGTCTGAGAAGGATAAAATTTTAGAAGAAGTGAGGCAGCTTTCCACCTACCTAGGGTAGCTATCCCAGGTTTTTCCATGGTCATTGGGGGACAGAAGTCCTAGTCTTCAGCTGCCAAGTCTAGAAGACCTGACAGACTTTCCTGTTGGGTAGGAATTTGAGGAGAGTGACCTACCTTGTCTTTGCAAAGTGGGACAATCAATTCCCCAGGTTTCTGCTTGTTCACAGTCTGAACAGGTTCTTGGCAGCAATTAAGGGGGCTGGCATTGCAACATTTATAACAAGCTCCAGATGGAAGTTCTTCTGTGGTCATCCATCTTTCTTGGAGGAAATAGAGTATACTGCCAGGAGCTGGCATGTCTCTATCATGAGCTTTTTTATTAAGATGCCATATTCTGAGATCTCTGAGGCATATGAGGATTAGGCGATCATTATCTGTTTAGGTATATTTAAACTGGATAAACGTTTAGGCTTAATTTTGAATATATATATATATGTGTGTGTGTGTATGTGTGTGTGTGTGTGTGTGTGTGTGTGTGCTAAATCTGGATATATAGTTTACTCAATTAGCTACAGCTTACCAATGTTAGTAAAAGCAAGAAGGTTAGAAGGAATATCTCAATCTCTAGTGTTCAGCTGTGGACCTAAGGTATAGAACATAATCATAGTCTATGGAAGGGAAAACTAAGTTTTAACATTGAAAACAATTTAGTGTTTTCAAAATCAATAATAATGGAAATGCTTTTACATTACAAAATCTGACTATCAGCATGATACATCACTGTACATGAAAGCATGGAGATGTAGATTTAGCTCCTCAGTCAACCAGCATTATTTTAAATCCTGTCTTTTATAAACCTTGTTTTTGAAACAGGACAGGAATTACAATCTAAAATGTATTGGAGACCTGATGAATCTTCCATGGGGTCACTTCATGTGGTAACTGTAGCCGTAAGTTTTCTCTGGTCCTGCCTGGTCCCACATTCCTCCAGCCACTTATAAAACAATCAGTCAGAGGCTTAATATTATTTACAAACTGAATGGCCTGTGGCAGGCTTCTTGTTAGCTAGCTCTTATAGTTTAACTCAACCCATAACTATTAATCTATGTATCACAAGATATTCTGTGGCTTTACCTGCATCCCATTACGTTGTTCTTTGGATGGCAGTTTAGCATCTCTCTCACTCCACCTTTCTCTTTCCTGTATCTCTCCTTGGATAAACTCCATATGGAGTGTCTTCAATGCCTATCTTCCTCTTTGAAGTAAATTGGTGCTACCAGCAGCAGATGTGTCTCATGGTCCAGAAAAGTCTCAATTTTCAAGTTTGATTTCATTATTATTAACTATTAATCTATATTTCTTAATTATATATTACAATTTAAAATGAGCTACATAAATATAATACCTTAAATAAGAGGAGAAATATATATACAGTATAATAAAATTAACTTTAAATTTGTATCAATAAACTAAAATCTATAGCAATGTGAAATATATTAAACAACTTACTGCTCTTTAAAAGTACATTCAATAATCTTCCTTTTCATCCTATCATATCTATAATATCCTGTTTTCTTTTTTAGAAAGAGATTGCATTTATAATCAACCCCCTTTAAGTAAAAATAAACATTTATAAGCAATATTTTGGGAATTTGGGTGTAGCTTCTCATACTACTTCCTGCTGATTGAGGGCACTGGCACTCTTATGAGGATCCTGAGAAAATACAAGGTAATGATCAAATCCTGAGCAGACCAGCTACAACCTTTGTGGATAGGTACCATCTGTTAAGGTTCAGGAGATCTGACTTGATCAAATCTGATCCATCTTAACCTGGAACAAATCCATAGCAGCTTACTTCCTGTGGAAACAAAAGCAGAGCCTCCTTTCCAAAGCAACATAGCCTTAGATCCAAATTTTGAAGTCAAGATACCTTTAAAATATACATATTGGTTTAACTCAGCAGCCTTTACAAACAAATGTTTTTCTGCAGTTAAAAATCCCAAAGACAACACAATCCAGACTCTGTGTATTACCCATCTTTATGTGGCTTAACTTTTATATTACTTTTTACTGTCTCTTTAAAGACTTTACTTTTTAAAACTATTTCTTTATAAAACTGCCTATCCTCCTTTTCCTCTCTCTTCCAAGCCTATGTACATTTTTGCACACTTTGTAAACCATTTAGAGGTTTATTCCATCTGAATCTGTCTTTTTTTAAAAAAAGATATATTTATTATGTATACAGTGTTCTGCCTGCATGTATGCCTGCAGGCCAGAAGAAGGCACCCAATCTCATTACAGATGATTGTGAGCCACCATGTGGTTCCTGAGAATCAAACTCAGGACCTTTGGAAAAGGAGCTAGTGCTCTTAACCTCTGAGCCATCTCTCCAGCCTCCTGAATATGTCTAATAATGAATCTATAATACTTTTTTGATCATTGCTTTAAACTGCAGTGTGGTTAGGACTGAAGCCGCAGCTTTGGCTGCTGACTCCACCCATCTCAGCTTCCCAACATGGTGGAGGTACATTTACTGCCAGCTCTGGGAGCTCTGCTCACTGCCAACTTTGGGAAACAGTGGGTCTATGCCTCCAACAAGCAGTGTGTAGCCCATAAAATCTTTTTTTTACTATCAAGAGATAGATCTGCCACACAGTGTACTGCGCAACTTGGAGATGCCTCTGCATACCACAGCAGGAATCCACCATGCTGTGCTCAAGCTTGCATGCCTTGGCTTCTTTGTATCACAGCTTGCCTGAGAGACACAACTAGGAAGTTGTTCTTGGCTCCATTTTAGAAACCTTTTTAAAAGCTTTCGCAGGTTTTGGGTGGATATTCTTGCTACCACATTGAATGCCAAAATGTAGCTGGAAGTTTCTCCTGTGTTCCACCCAGTCCTGAGGTCTGGACAAATCTCTCTCACCTGTGTCCCACAGCTGCTTGTTCCCAAGTAAACACACTGAGGCTTATATTATTTACAAATTCTGTGGCGTATGTATAAGAATTCTTGCTAGCAAGCACTTTCATTTTAAATTAACCCATTTCTATTAATCTATGTATTGCCATGTTGCTGTGGCCTTACCAGTCTGCTAGCATGTTTTTCCTTGTGCACTAAATGTAATGGGAATTTTCTTCAGTCCTGGCCAGTCCTGCCTTCAGGATCAATTTTCCCACCTGTGTCCTGCAGCCGCTTGGTCTCAAGTAAACACACAGAGGCTTATATTAATTACCAACTCTATGGCTGATGGGTCAGGCTTCTTGCTAGCAACTATTATAGCTTAACTCAACCCATGTCTACTAATCTATGCATTGCCACATGGCTGCATGGCTTACCAGTACTTTCACATCTTGCTTCTCCTGGCAGTGGCTGGCAGCGTCTCCCCTGCCTCTGCCTTTCTTCTTCCTGTCTGTCTCTTAAATTTCCTGCCTGGCTCTAAGCTGCTTTGCCATAAGCCAAAGTAGCTTATTCATTAGCCAATGGGAAAAAATATATTCACAGTATACAGAAAGTCATTCCACAGCAGGTCACCTTCTTTCAAGATGGTGCTAAAGTCATATGACCTCCCTCTCTTTCAACCTTAGTCAAAATGGAGGCTCCCCATGTAGCTGGCTGTACTTAATTAAGGGACTGGCAGACCACATGTTCTTTTACAGAGCAGTTCCAATTTGGAGTCACAAGTTTTACAGATTTTAAACCATACCCAGTTTCTTAACTGTTTTTCTTTAATGGGATAGAATAGCATATAAAAAAAAAACTTTTCTGTCATTACATCAGATTCAGATCCAGAAAATCCTAGAGGTAAATCAGAGGCCAAGCAGCTAATTGTGAGCATACCTGAACTGTTACCAAGACACATGGAACACATAAATTTGGGCATTCAAAACCAAGCAAAAACAAGCATACTCTGACCACATTTCCATCCGTACACAAAGTAGATGATACTTTTTAATAGGAAGACAAAGAAGACTTTAAGATGAAGCAGCCCACTATGGGCAGGTAGATTTTACCATGATAGACACAGACAGTGAGAGGGAAAGTGGGCAGTAGTACAATGCTTGCTCGTAACCCTGGATGAGGTGTATGGTGTGGGACAGTTTATCAGTTTGGATAAATTTTGTAGGAAACACTCCAAGGGTGTCTGGGCATTAAACATGGACCCAGAAGTATCCATTCATAGGCCATTAGCTGGAAACCACAGACAATGGCGGGGTGTCTTCTGAGATAGTCTGGGGCCAAAACGGTGGGGGTTTGGGTTATCCTTGTGCAGGATGTCTCCCAAACAAAGGAAACCCCAAGGGGCAGGGACTGCCCCTGCCCCAGATTGGGTCATAGTCACCTGTCACTGAAGTGGCTAGGCAGGCAATCTGGAAGATAATTTCTCACACAGAAATGGTGAAGACTCAGAAGGGATTGTGGATCTCTTTAAGGCAGTTGGCTTGGAATGGATGACTTAGGGAGCAAGTTGATTCAAAGTGGAGGAGGCAGGGAAGAAGGAAGAGTGGATTTCTGTGGCCACGTAGTTGCCAGAAAGACTCAAATCTACACAGGTTCAGCATCAAGTTGTTAAGTATTGGATCCCCAGTTATTGCATATCCTCCACCAATGCAAATAGCCAATCAAGCAGAATTATTAAGTCCAGGTTCAAAAAACAGAGCAAAGCAAATCTCAGGTGTCACACATAAAGGCAAGAGAGAGAGCACATGGAAGGGTTCATGACCAGGCCTCATATACATTGTAGGGATGGTCTTGAGCAACCCCAAGTGAGGGGCTGACCCTGGCGGGCTTTCTGAGGAGTAGGGTCTGGAAAGGGAAGCTCCAGGGAAGATCACTTTGAATCCAAGCCATATGAACAAAAGGATATGGAAAGAAGCAACATGCTTCTCTCCTTTCCAGAACAATTAGAAGATACATAGTAGTTCCGACTTTGAATAAACTTATGGAGTGTAATAAAGTTTACAAGTAATTGGTTTTCCTACTTCATTGGGAAAATGTCAACAAACTTACAGGGAAGAAATCCCTATGAGTACTGGAATGTGTAAATATTTGTTTGTCTTGATTCACTTTACAAATATTGTAGTATGACATACAATATAGGCAATTTTATGAATTTAATAAATATGGCAAAGCTCTGAATTCTTCCAGTTATCTTCAACTGTGTGAAAAATCTCATGTACAAAAGAGATACTATGTGAGCCATGTAATAAAGGCTCTTATCACCATAGGTATCATAAAAGACAAAAAAGAATACTTAATGATGGGGAACATCATAAGTGTATACAAAGTGATAAAAACCTTAAGATTTGATTCCTCTTTACAATTAGGCCAAATTTTTAAGTAATATATATATGTACATATATATATTACTTGTGCATATATGTGTGCATATATATATGTACATATATATGCATATGTATCATATGTATATATATGTACATATATATGCATATGTATATATACATATATACATATATATATATATGTACATATATATATATCCAACAATGTAATGAATATAGTAAAGCTTTTACATGTGCCAATTATCCTTGCAGGCATGAAAGAAATCATACTGGAGAAAAAGTCTCTGAAAATATTCAATGTGCTAAAACCTTTGCATATCACAATCCTCTCCAAAAACATAACACATACTGGAGACAATCCCTACAAATGTAAGCAATGTGATAAGGCCTTTTCATGACATGATCATCTTCAAACTCATAAAAGAATACATGTTGGAGAGAAACCTTGTGAATGTAATCAGTGTGGTAAAGCTTTTGTATATCAAAATAGTCTCCAAATACATAAAAGAATTCATACTGGGGAGAAACCTTACAAATGTAATCAATGTGATAAAGCCTTTTCACAAAATGGCCATCTTCTAATTCATAAAAGAACACATACTGGAAAGAAACCTTATGAATGTAATCAGTGTGGTAAAGCCTTTGTATATTACAGTAGTCTCCAAATACATAAAAGGGCACATACTGGAGAGAAACCCTACAAATTTAATCAATATGATAAAGCATTTTCAAAACACAGTCATCTTCTAACTCATAAAAGAACACATACTAGAGAGAAAACCTATGAATGTCAGCAATGTGGTAAAGTTTTTACATGTCAAAGTAGTCTCCAAATATATAAAAGCACACATACTTGAGGAAACCTTACGAATATGGTCAATGTGGAAAAGCCTTTCCAAGTATCAGTAGTCTTGAAAATCGTAAGAAGAAATCATACTGCAATGAAAACCTACAAATGTAGTTAGTGTGTCACATTTCATGTGTCTGCTTCTGGTCCCCATTTTTGAAAATAAATATGACCAAGCATATGAGCACATGTAATTAATCCCAGCCATTTGGAGAAACTGAACATTTGACAGTGGGCCACCATCTTACCATGCAACCTGAAATGCCCAACTTGAGCAAGGTGTTACCAGACGTACCAAGTCATAAAGTAGAACATTCACAACAGCAATCTACTATCAAATGGAAGTGGTATATAAGTGATTGTACCCAAGCAGGTCCTGAATACCCAAGCAATCTACAAGAAAAAGTTGCCCAAATGTCTATGGTTTCTATTCCTTCTACGATGCCTTCTGGTGCCAAGCATGCACCTAGAGCCTCATGGGGGATTCCCTATGATTGCTAGATTGAGGAAGAGAAGTAGATAGCTGCAGCATTACAACCCACTTCTGGGACAACAGGGAAAGATACTGGTGAAGGGAAATCTTCACCCTGAGTTCTGCTGGCCTAGAAGTTTGGTTTCAGAGTGGGGCATGCTTCTGCCAAGAGCCAGAACAAGCATTTAATTGAACTGGAAACTGAGACTTCCCACTGGCTTTTTGGTGCTTCAAATACCCTTAGACCAGCAGACTAAGAAAGGAATAACACCACCAGGAGGGGTGATATATCCAGATCACTGCAGGGAAATTGGATTCCCTCTCCACAATGGAGGAAAGAAGAATTATGTCTGAAATGCAGTAGATTAAGTAGTACATTAAGACATCTCTTGGTGCTACTGTGCCCTGTGATTAAAATTAATGGGAAACAGCAACAATATAATCCAGGCAGGATGTCAAAGGGCACAGATCCATCAGGAATGATGGTATGGGTCACTCCTCCAGGAAAAGTCCCAAGATCTGCTGAAGAGCTTACAGAGGATGGAAGGAATACAAAATGGGTAGCAGAGGAAGGTAGTTCTAAATACCATGTTGGGCCACATCACCAAGTGCAGAAATGAGTGCTTCTGCTGTATTTGTTAATAATGTATTTGTACAGATACTTGCATGTTCTTTCAATTTTTTTTATCATATGTTGCTACATCATTTTAGGGACTATCAGTAGTTATCAGATGTAAGTTTGTGATACTAGAAAGGTGTCCTCCAAGGAACATTGCCACTATTCTAAATATATAATGCACTTCTTATTGTCTATGCGATAGTTATGTTATGTTGACACATAATTATGAACTGGTTATTGTTTTTCATATGGAAATTAATCATGACATGAGATATTTTTGTGTGTCAAGTTGACAAGATGTGCAGTTATGATGGCTATTATTGCTTGTCAACTTGACTATATCTGCAATAAAGTATCTTTCAGAAATGGAGATACAGTTGTGATCCAGACCTTCATACCTGTAGTAATGCTAGTATGTTATTGGATGTCACTTCTGAAAGTTTATATATTCTTAGAGCAAGGCTAGCAATCTGGATACCAGTGAAGTTGTCAAAGCCATGGCAAGACTCACCTGTGCTGATTCTAGTCCAGAAACTTGCTGAAAGAATATTAAGAAGACAAGAGTTGATTGGACTAATTATTGTTGTAGTTATGGGAATTATTGCATTGACTGCTTCTGCTGCACCAGTCAGAGTGGCCCTTTATTAAGAAATTCAAACTGTTGAATTTGTTAGAGCCTGGCATCAGCATTCTGCAGCACTTTGGGCTCAGCAGAATCAAATAGGTAGTGATATAGTTAATGACATACCTGACTTGAGGCAATCTGTGTTATTTTAGGGAGGTCAATTAGGGACTTCACAGGAACAAATTAAATTAAAATGTAATTGTAATGTTATAACTTGTATTAAGCCTTTAAAGTTTAATGAAAGCAAGTGTGATTGAGAAAATTTTAAAAAGTATTTGTTGAGTCACCCTAATGCTTCTCCAATGATTTATGATTTACAACAAGGAATTAAGAAATTTTTCAAATAAGTTATCTGATGTATCTAGAATGGATGTCATGGAACATCTTGCAGACACCACAGCTTATTTAATCCTGTGAATCATTTTGATAAGTTTCTTATTCTAGTAATTGTTATACCTGTTTTTCTATAATAATTTTACTGGCTTTCAACTGTATTCTGACTTATGTACATAAGACAATGAGAGAGTACAAAAGAGAAAAGGCTATCTTCACTCTGTGGTACATAATCTTCAATATACTTAAATTAGCTTAAACAAAAGGGTGAAATGCTGTAGGAATTCAGCAGAGTCACTGTATCCAGAGTAGATATTAGAATGAACAGT
>LZPO01066393.1:55992-97573 GCA_001675575.1 Neotoma lepida | reverse complement strand
GTAGCCCAGGCTGGCCTCGAACTCACAGAGATCCGTCTGCATCTGCCTCCCGAGTGCTGGGATTAAGAACAGTTGTTTTTTAGAAGTGCTTTCAACTTGAAGAATCCCATGGAAAGCAGAGATTGTTTTCCAAGATTTGTAGAATGTTTTACTGCAGGGGCATTGCTGCTGCCCCATGACTTTGGCCACAAGATGCCTCAGGCACAACTGAAGCTCTTGCATTTTTATGTATTGCAAATGATACACAATAAAAGACCAGAGTCATGAGAGTATGTGATGCTCTCCTTTAGTAAGACATATAAATTATATTAGGGACCTTGGGGGAGGAAATACTTTATGTAACAATGAATAAATAGTATCTGCCATATGACACTCTAGCTTCTTTAAATCTCCTTAAATCTAGCATTTCCACTGGAGTCCAGTTAGCTTGTACATGCTCTTGAGCATTTGGCAGTTCCTGTAAGGTTAGTGGGTAGATTAATGTCTGCTGTCTGGTAACCTGAAGCTGTTTCTCTGTAACCACATATTTCAATCCTGAGCTAGGTTCACCTTTAAATTCTTCTGTCTGGGTCTGAGTTTCTCTATAATTCACTTTAACAGGTTTTTCCAAAGCTTTTCTCTTGGCACTCAACTTGACCAACCTTGTTAATGCTAAAATAAAAATGATCAAGCAAATAATATTCATAATTGATATTATGTACATGCCATCAGCATAATTTCATCTCATTTAATTTTTCCATTATAAGACTGCCTAATGTGTTATCAAACAGCAACAAAATTCCTACCCAATTATAGTATCATCTGGCATGCCTTCTCCATTTGTAAAGCAGATGTTAAACTCATGGTCAACTTGTAATAGAATTATCACTCAGGACTGGAAAGAATTAGTTACAGCTGTCCTAGAGGCCGAGCACAATTACAATGGAGAACTTGGTTTAAAGAGGAGGTTAAAACTATAGAACAATGATGTAGGACTAGAGGTGTGGAAATTTCCCAAGATCAGCTTCTTGGAGAATGTGATTATGCTGATATACAAAGACAATGTGTATATAATAATCAAACCCTAATTCTATGCCACCTGGCAGCCATGAATGCATGGGACAGAATTGAGGAAGCAGGAAAGAAAATTGAATCATATACAAAAGTTATACAGGGCCCCAGAGAATCCTTCATGGATTTCTTACAAAGGCTGTCTTCAGCAGTAAATGGAATGATACCAAATTCAGAAGCTAGACAGATAATAATGAAATCTTTGGCTTTTGAGAATGTGAATGCAGTATGCAAAAGAATAATCAAGCCATTAAAAGCATGATCAGCAACCTTGGAGGATTGGATAAGGGACACAATTAATATTGAGTCTCATGACCATGATGAGATATGGATAGGACAGGTTATATCCAGAGCTTTGAGGAAAAATAATAATGTCAGATGTTTTAATTGCAGTAAACAAGGTCATCTGAAAAGGGCCTGTGAACAGGGAGTTTATAGAAACAATGTTTCTTCAAGAAACAATGGCAACAGAATGCTCCTCCATTCTGGACTATGCAGAAAGTGTGGTAAAGGTAAACACTGGACTAAGAAATATTAATCAAGAAGGGACAGACAAGGTAATCCTCTGCCATTGGGAAACTCCCATAGGGGCCTCACGCAGGCCTCACAGGAAATTTAGTTCCATTTTAGAAGAAACCCCTTCTCAGAGCAATTAAATAACCTAATGCCTATTGTAAAAAACCATACTGCTCGGGGCAATATTACAGCTATAGCAGAGAGAACAGGAAATTCAGGAGGAACCATAAAGTACATATTTAGGCAAACTTCTATAAATAAACAAAGACCAAAATTAAAAATATAAATAAATGACTTTCTTTTGGAAGGTCTTGTAGACACTGGTGCTGATGTCACAATAATTAGACCAGAATTTTGGCATCCAAATTGGCCTCTTCAGGAGGTAAATGTTCAGCTGTTAGGGATTCTCAAGTAAAACAGAGTGTAAGATGGGTCAAATGTATAGGGCAAGAAGGACAGAGAGGAAAATTAAAGCCATATGTGGCTAATATAGCTATAAATTTATGGGATCATGGTCTATTACAATAATGGAACACCCAGGTTAACATTCCTTCAACCTCAGAAACAAATCATAAACTAACACATGTTTCTGAGAGAAATATCAGGAAGTATTATTATAAAGAACAGTCACTGGCCATCAGAATTGTACAAGAACAGGGCACAACAACTGCTGATCTTTCAAAGACACCAACAACTCTACCTTTAAAATGGTTAATAGACAAGCCTGTATGGGTTCAGCAATGGTCTTAACAGCAGAGAAACTGCAGGCTTTAGAAGATCTGGTACAAGAGCAGTTAAATGCTCAGCATATTGAAGAATCAACCAGCCCTTGGAATTCTCCTGTATTTGTTATTAAAAAGAAAAATGTTAAATGAAGAATGGTAACAGACCTAAGAGCAATTAACAAGGTAACTAATTCAGCCAATGGGCTCTCTACAATTTTGAATTCCTTTTCCTACTCTGTTACCTAAAGGATGGCCTCTTATAGTTATCAGTTTAAAAGACTGTTTCTTCTCAATAGCCTTACAAGAAAAAGACAGAGAAAGATTTGCCTTCATGGTGCCTACTTATAATAATTCTTAGCCAGTTAAGAGATATCAATGGAGGGTTCTCCCACAGAGAATATTAAATAGCCCAACTATGTGCCAATATTTTCTATGACAGTCATTAGAAGTAATATGTAAACAATTTCCTAAATCTATAATTTATCATTACATGATGTTATTTTACTAGTTGATTCAAATGCAGATACATTAGAAAAAATGCTTGAAGAAGTAAAGAAAATTTTGCCGTGTTGGGGATTACAAATTGCTCCTGAAAAGATACAAAGAAGAGATTCTATTAATTATTTAGGATATAAAATAGGTCCACAAAATATTAGACCCCGAATGGTGCAAATTAAGAAAGATCGATTATGGACTAAATGACTTTCAAATATTATTCGGAGATATTTCCCATCTATGAATTGTTGTTGGGGTAAAAAATGATGAACTGAGTAATTTATTAAAAATCTTAGAAGATGACAAGAGAATTATCAGCTGAAGCAGAGAGAGAATTGGCCTTGGTGGAAAAGAAAGTATAGGAAGAACATGTGGATCATGTTGATCCAAAGCTTGATTGCATTTTGGTTACTTTACCCTCTAAGCATTCTCCTACAGGAATTTTAATGCAGAGGGAAGATATATTGGAATGGATATTTCTACAAAATAAGTAGAGTGAAAAATTAAAAACTTATGTAGAAAAGATCTCTGAGTTGATTTTATAAGAAAAATTGAGATGTCATCAATTAACAGGAATATACCCAGCAGAAACTGTGGTACTTTTCACTAAGGATGACATTGAGAAATTATGGGCAGAAAGTGAACCTTGGCAAAGAGCTTGCAGTAATTTTTTGGGAGAGATTAGCAGCAAATATCCCAAAAGTGGTAGAATTGAACTTATAAAGAGAGCTGATTGGATTCTGCCTTGCATTGTATGAGAAACACCAATATCCGGGGACCCTACATTTTATACAGATGCAAACAAACAAGGGAAGGCAGGTTACAAATCAGAAAATTTAAGTAAAGTGGTTCAAAGTCCTTAAAATTCGGTTAAAAAATCAGAATTGTATGCTATTCTGTTGGTATTAATGGATTTTTCAGAACCTCTCAACATAGTTACTGATGATTAGTATCCTGAAAGAGTGGTTTTACATATTGAGACTGCAGAATTTATCCATGAAGAGTCAGAATTAACTTTGTTATTTATTCAGTTACAAGATATAATCAGGAATAGGAAGCATCCTTTATATATAACTCACATCAGATCCCATACGGGTCTGCCAGGTCCTCTAGCACAAGGTAATGATGAGATTGATAAACTATTGATAGAAAATGTGCTGAAGACCTCAGAATTTCATAAAAACATCATGTCAATAGTAAAGGTTTAAAAAAGGATTTTTCCATAACATGGCAACAAGCCAAAGAAATTATAAGAAAATGTCCTACTTGTTCTTTTTACAATCAGACTCCACTACCAGCAGGATGTAACTCAAAGGGCACTCAGAGGAATGAAATCTGGCAGATGAATGTGTTTCACTTTGCAGAATTTGGAAAACTGAAATATGTATACCACACCATTGATACGCTCTGAGTTCTGAAAAAACTGATTCTGTAATCATACATTTGCTAGAAGTTTTGGCCATCATGGGTATAACTGCACAAATTAAAACTGACAATGCTCCAGTATATGTTTCTGGTAAAATGAAACAGTTTTTTTTTGCTTATTACAATATAAAGCATATTACAGGTATACCACATAATCCTACAGGCCAAGTAGTCATAGAAAGATCAAATTGAACTCTAAAGGATATGCTAAATAAACAGAAAGGGCTAACAAAAACTCCAGAAATAGATTACATAATGCTCTTTAATTTTGAATTTTCTCAATGCTAATGAGAAAGGAACAACAGATTCGGGGAGACATTGAATAATATAAAAAACTACAGAGTTAAATCAACCTATATACTTTAAAGATGTGCTGACCCCAGAATGGAAACCAGGATATGTGTTACATTGAAGATGAGGTTTTCCTTTTGTTTCTACAGAGAAGATACGCTGTGGATACCATCAAAATTGATAAAGGTTCGATTTGAACAAGAGAGACCTCTTAATTAGAAAAGGTGATAGTTCATCATCCAGCATAATCATCCAATTTAAAATTTACTTATACCACTAACAAATGCTTTGCATTTAATCAGATATAACTTGCTAAAAGGGAACCTCCCCAAAGTTAGGCTTGGGGAAGTGTTTTTGATTTTGTCTTTCAGGATAATGAAGGCTTAAAGAATCTGAAGAACACTGTACAAATGAGACATCTGAGTAAAAAGGACAAATCATCCAGAAAAAAAATGTGCCAAGAAAAATAGTAAATTGGCCAATTGGTATATCACATACAAAATTTCATAAGTCTTCCTAAATGTTTGTTTCTGCACTTCTCTACAGACACTTAAAACAAGTGGTCTTTATGTAGTCCCAGTTCAATTAAAAATTAAAGCTGGCTTTGGAGTTGGAGAATGGCACTCTCCTTCTCTGAACCCAAGCACCCTTGTTAAAAGAAAATACAAAATCTCTTTATCATGTCAGAAGAGCCATCTGATATGGGACAGAAGAAAACCAAATTTATAACAAAATTTATAAGATTAGCATATATATTAAACTTTTTTTCTGATATTAATGGTTATATAGAGTATTAACTAATTCTAGAAAAAAGGCTTCATCTAGCTGCCTGTACATGTTTTCATGTTTGAGTCTCTATCAGTTTTCTGTAGGGAATCATGACCAGGCCTAACAGCAACTTTGAAGTCTCCAGAAAGATAATGGGGCCCCGCAACGATGATTCCACATGAACAGTAATACTACCACTAAGCTGACAAATATCACCCAAAGATCAGCTTTAGACTACAAACTGCTCAGGACAATTTTGAGATGGCTAGCTGAGATGATGCAGCCTCACAGACTATTTGAGTGAGGACTTGAGATAAGTCCTGCATTTTTGCATTATGCTGAGACTAGACAACAAATGATATAGCTACCTCCCAGGACTTGACAATTAACCCCAAATTTTTCTTTTTAGGATCCCCAAAAATGCCTTCACCCACAAAGAGCAGGAAGCAATTTTAAGAACAGATGCCCACATTCCCAAGAGTTGGGTGGGTAGTTTTTGATCTTTCAATAGATTTTGGATAATTTTTATTGTTTAGGATGGTTGGTTACAAGTTGTTATTGTTAATGGTCAGGAAAAAGGCTAAACAAAGGAGATTAGATTTAAGGTTTTTGTTTGAAAAAACAGAGAAAAGAAAAAAAAGACAGGATATAGATAAGAGGTAGATTATTGAATCTACTGTGACAAAAAGATATAGAAATGATAGTATAAAGAGCAAATAATTGAAATTTCTCTGACTAGAAAAAAGAGAAGATATAGATATAAGATAAAAAGGTAGACTATTGAGTCTACTTTTAAAAGGCAACTATTAGTTTTAAATATTTCATATTGGATTGGATTTTTGTGTATTGTATATAAATTATGTATATGATACAAATTTGAGATTGATTTTGTTAGAAAATATTGTATGTATATTTCTAATCTTGTTCAAGATATTGTATCTATACAGTTCAGTTCACAATGTAATGCAATTTGCTAATCCTTGAAAGTAATTATTACCAACTATTAGGATATAAAAAAATGAAAGTTAGTAGTTAGTCATTACAATTGAACTTGTTGTCATATTAGGTATGTTTTCAAGGTCAAGCATAGATATATTTTAGATAAACAGGTCATCTTCAAACCTTTCAGAGATCTACAGAATATAGCATTTAAAATGTTTTAATTATATATATATTCTTTTTTTACAACTATGAGTCATGTCTGCTCCTGGTAGCATCAATCTACTTCAGAGAAGATGTGGACATTGAAGAAACTGCATATGGAATTAACTTTGACTGTGTCAAAAGTTAGCCAATGGGCAAGAAAGTGCCCTGGCATCGACTGATGACAGTATGCTATCCAAAATGGATAAGCAGGACACAAAACAAAGGACTGCTGATGCTTGCCAAGACAAGTGTGGTTGCAACTTTGGTAACAGGCATCCTCTGAGGCCAGAACAATATGGCACCATAGCTGACGTGGCTTTGCAATCTGGCAAAGGTACAGTGCCCCTTCCTTCGAAGGCAGCTGAATAGGCAGTGGACTGATGGCTCCTCATGTGCGGTGGAACAGTAGCTGGAACAGTTATTCTTAGAGGAGTAATTAGGCTGATGGGGTCTGGCCTTTTAATGGTAGATTGGCATTTAATAAAGGAGATGAAGCCACCTACAAGACAAGAAGGAAGGAAAGCCAATTCTAAAAATAACAGCAATTTCCAGAATTTAAAATCCTGAATCATGACATGACACTGGCAGAATTCAAGTTTATCTGGTACATGGAATACTCACGCTGAATGTGGGGTCAAGCTGTATGCCTTGACTATATCCTGCTTCACAAATGAGTCTGTCAGATATGCTAAGCCTGTAGGCTGAAGATGATGCCCCAAGGTTGCAGAGAAACCTTGGGTGACTATCCAGGCAGCTGGCTGTTTCTGTCAACTCACATTTTTTGGAAGATGCTTTTTTTGCATTTCCTGTTTTACTAGGTAATATTATTTCCTTCTCAGGTCTCTGAGGGAGTTGAAGATTAAATACTTCTAGTTATAGATTTCCTTGTTAACAATTTCAGAAAGGAAATTCACTAAGAGGTGTAAAGTGTATAAATTTGAAGGACATTATAAGATAGTTTTCTGTTGGTAAGATAAATTAGGACAGAAAGTCAATTGGGTACATTTTGGACTTACCAATATAGGATAAATAATGGAATATTTTTGCTGAATTTGTCAAATGCAAATTGACTAGACATTGTTGATGTATTTATTGCTTGTATATATTGCATAGTGTTACTGTATTAATTGTATATAGTTTTTCTTATGTTAGCTATAACTTTTTTATTTTTTATTTTTTATTAGACAAATATGAGGAAATATGGTGATATTTTATCTATATCCTCCAATAAAATTTATCTGAGGATCAAAGGAAAAAGCCACTATAAGTAAATAATAGAAGTCAGACAATGGTAGCACATGACATTAATCCTATCATTTGGGAGGCAGTGATCTGTCTGGATCTCTGCAAGTTCAAGGCCACACTGGGAACAGAGCCAGGCATGGTGGCACATGCCTTAAATTCCAACACTAGTTAACCATAGAGGTCTGGAGGTCTGTACAGACAGACAGGAAGTGACAGAGCTGGGCAGGTAGAGGAAGTGATGTAGCTGGGTTGAGAGAGCCAATGGGAGAACAGAACAGAAAGGAATGTAGGCATGGATATAAAGGAAGTTGAAGTTGCTCTCACTCTCTTTGGAAGCTGCAGAGTTAGTGAGGTGAGGTTAACATGTGGCTGTTTCTATTCCTCTGATGTTTGTCAGGTTTTCACCCCTATATCTGGCTCCATGTTTTTAATTTAATATGGCCATTGAGAAATTTGTCTACACAACAATCTAATAATGCAGAGAAAAAACAAGACCAAAAGAAGTAACTAAGACAAGCCAGCATTTAGAAACTGATTTTCCTAAAGAGTTATTAATATTGAAGAGAATTCAAGCTGAAAGGAAGGTCAAACTGAAAAACTCAATAAATCAATTAGAAAAATGAGGGAAATACTTATAAGTAGATAGGATCAAGTAGAAGATAAAATATCATGACTAAGGATGAAGTATAAGGGCTAAATTACGTAAGCAAATAATATAAATATGTTTTTTGTGGTTATAATATTATTACAACATCTCTCCCTTCTTTTTCCTCCCTCAAACCCAACCTCATATATCTCTCCCCACTTTCCTTCAAATTCATGGTCTATTTTTGACTAATTGTTATTGCATACATACACACACACACACACACACATATATAAACATCATACATACATATGTATATATACACACATATACACTCAGATACATATATATATATTCCTAAATATAACCTGTAGAGTTATTAACTGGCATTAGACTCTGCACGTCTATTTGTTTTTATGTAGTGGTCTCTGACTTTTGCAAAGGAAGATTACTTGATGAAGGGAAAAGACTAGACTTTTCTGTGTAGATATACAGAACAAGCTTTTTTTAAAAACAGAAGAAAGGAACATGCAGGAATTGTGGGACACCATAAAAAGACCAACTTTTCAAATTATTTAGAAGAATACCAGATCAGTAGCATAGACAACATATTCAACAAGATCATAGAAAACAAGTTCCAAAACTAAAGAATGAAAGCACATACAGATATAGGAAGCACACAGAACACGAAATAGACAGTAACAGAAAAGAAACTTCCCATGGCATATCATAATTAAAACACTAAGCATAAACAACAAAGAGTATTGAAAACTAAAGAGAACAAGCACAAGTCACATATAAAGGAAACCACATCAGAATAACAGCAGATTTCACAATGGAAAATTTGAAATCCAGAGAAGCCTGGAAAAATGTACTCCATGTTCTAAAAGACTGGATACCAACATAGACTACTATACACAGCAAAACTGTCTGCCACAGTTGAAGGAGAAAGGAAAACTTTCTAGGATATAAACAGCTACAAAAATAAGTGTCCACCAAATCATCCCTACCGAGACTGCTGGAAGCAATATCTTGGACTGAAGAGAGGAATAAGCATAGGCAAGACAGTATAGAAAGGAAAGAAATTGTACTGTAATCACTGAAACACATTGTATGGTAAGAATACAAATATCAAAATGAAAACAAATGCAATCAATAAACACTTTTCAATAATAACTTTAAATATTAATGGCCTGAAATTTCCAATGAAAAGACACATATTACCTGAGTGGATTAGGAAACAAAATTTATCTTTTTTGACTCACAAAGACTGAACTGACAACCAGGAAGCTAGCATGGGACTGACCTAGGAACTGTGCATATATGTTACAGTTGTGTAGTTTGGTCCTCTTGTGGGACTCCTAACAATGGGGACAGAGACTGTCTCCTGTCTCTTTTACAGGCTTTTGGGACCCTATTCTTCATACTGGGCTACCTTGCCTGGCTTTAATACATGGGGAGGTGCTTAGTCTTACTGCAACTTTATATGCCATGTTTTGTTGATACACATGGGAGAACTGCCCTTTCCTAAACAGAAACGGAAGAGGAGTGGATTAGGGGGTGCTAACAGAGGGTGGGTGGAGACGAAGGGCTGAGAGGAGAGGAGGGAGGGGAAATTGCAACCAGAATAATAAATAAATGAACAAACAAACAAACAAATAAATAAATAAATAAATAAATAAATAAATACATTTATTTTAAAAAATAAAACACCAAAAGACCAAATCACCCTATCAATAAATGGGCTAATGACTGAATAGACAATTCTCAAAAGAAGAAATAATTATCCAATTAATATTTGGAAGGAGAGGAAGGAGAAGAAACTGTGATCAGGATGTAAAATAAATAAATATATTTAATTTTCAAAAGCTCACCTTTCTGTTGTCACCTTAGAATTAAAGATAAACATAACCTTAAAGTGAAGCAATGGGAAAAAGTAATTAAACCAAATAAACTAGGAAGCAAGCAGGTGTTGCTGCCCTAATATCTGACAAAATAGACTTAAATCTTAAACTAACCAGAAGACATTAAGAGGTACATTTCATTACAACCATGGGACCAATGAACTAAAAAGACATGACCATCCTTAATATATGTGTACCAAACCCTGGTGCACACAATTCCACAAACAGCATACCACCAGAACACATCATCTGACTGGGGAAATGGGAAAAGGGGGAGCTCTAATTAGTGAAAAAGGAGAAAAATACAGAAGGAGGGATGTAGATAAAACAACAGTAAAGATTTCTGAAAATGTCATAAGAAATCATGCTGTTAATGTAAAGAATGAAACTATAATACACACATGTCTGGGTATAACTACATATGTATCATTGAAATAAAATTTTCTCATGTGGGCTGGCAATGATTCTTCTAAGAGCCAAAAACCACTCAATGAAATGCTAATACCAGGCATGAGAAAGCCTCATTTGAGTTCAATGTCAGGGTTGTCTAAAGATGCACAAAACATACAAGATTTTACTATTGCCCTTAGCTGTCTCCTAGAGGTGGAAGGTAAGTCTCTTTTTCTGAAAACACCATGCATTTCAGAAATAGGTCCTGAAAGCCCTTGAGCTAGACCTGAATTGAAGACCTCCTCCCTGAGGGCTACATTTCAGGGGACCAGAAGGCACCATGCAAGCTTCAAAAGGAGGGAAGCAACCAACAGTCTTCCCCAGCTATGATGCCCATGAATCACAACAATGACCTGCATGACATGATAACCAGAAGGGTACAGTGAGTGGCATGTATACCTTAGTGGGTAACCAACAGCCCTCTAATTAGACTAAAGACATGCTCAACTTGAGGGAAACCATGCTTAATACTTGAAACCTAGCCAACTACTCAGACAAGTGAAGTCATAGATCTTGAAAAACCTATAAACACCACTTTATTGAACTGCCATAATACCTGAAAACAATATCCCTAGACACTTTTCTTGTGGCTAAAGATAGGTGATAGTATTAAACCTGAGAATCTCAAGGAGAAAAGACAAAATCCATGATTGTCCAATTAAAGCAAGCTGTATTTTGGGGTGCACCTTGGACTAGTCAGCTGGTGGTCAAACCCTAAGTCGGGATTTGAGAAAGCAGTCCGTGCTGGACTCTTGAGTTCCCTTTTTTAGGAGAAATAAACTGTTTACCAGGGCAATAGAGTTGGCTGTTAAAGATACAATGAAAAGAAAGGAATAAGAGTACGAATATACATCATGTGAATGGGGATCACAAGTTTAGTGCAGGTTGAAAGACATATTTTGAAGTTTACATCACATCTAAGAAACAGGAATGTATTCTTAATTACAAATAGAAACCTTAACTTGCAAGGACTTTACACAGGACAAACAGGAAATTATTCTTTATTTATAAAGAGAAACCTTAACCTGTACAGGACAAACAGGAATTTATTCTTAACTGTCTTAAGTGCAAACATAGCCTTGAACCTGAAAGGTATATTTTTCCTGTTTTGGTCTACAATTAACTTGCAAGTTGTATTTTATCTGTTTAAATATCCCACTAACTGCAGGGTATATTGTTCCTGTTTTGGTCTCACAATAGTTGTGCATAGTGGCTACATTTGTGTGTGTGTGTGTGTGTGTGTGTGTGTGTGTGTGTGTGTGTGTGTGTGCAAGTACAGAGAAAATTTTCTAAATTAAAACACAGCACTGTTTTCAATATTCAAAATTCAAAATTAAGGACAGTGAAATTCAATACTGGAAAGGACTGACAGAGTGTGATTCCTAAGATATGTTTGAGAACACTATAGCAACATGCTTTAGGTGAATGCATGCTCAGTGAACTACTGACATCCAATGCAGTTTTCACACAATGAGTAAAGTGCTATGTGAGTCCTTAACAAAAAGTAAGTGCACTATTGACAGGGTTCTAGTAAGGGAAAGGACAATTCTCACACAGGGTCAGGCACATACTATGACTATACCAATGAATTACATATTATCCCCTGGGAACAGAGATTTTGGCACAGAGCATGAAAATCACTAACAGGGTGGTAATGACTCAGTAAGAGCAATGCTTATGGAGTGTTCCACAAATAGTGAAAACAATGCCTGCCAAGTGGCACCGGATAGAAAAAAAATGTTTCCAGAGTGCTTGCAACAGGGTATGAACAATGCTAGCATATTTTCCACACTGTAAGAACCAGGTTTCAAGAGCTTGACAGTGGTGATTGGACTAAGACATGAGTCTTTCAACCAAACCAAACTAGTGGGAAATAATGGAATTTAGATCAACAGCTGTGGAGCCTGCATGGTACTAGACTAGGCCCACTGCATAGCGAGACAGTTGTGTAGATTGATCTGCTTAAGAAGACCCCTGGCAGTAGGATCAGAATTCACCCTTGGTGCATAAGTAGGCTTTTTGGAGCCCACTACCTATGATGGGACACCTCTGGAAGCTTTGGGGCAGGGAGAGGGGATTGGACCTGCCTTTACTAAATGCACCTTCCCATGGGAGGCCTTACCTTCTTGTAGGAGGGAATGAGGGGTGGGTTGGGAGAGGGAGGCTGGAGGGGTGGGAGGAAGGAAGAGGAGGATCTTTGATTAGTATGTAAAATGAATAAAAATTTTTCTTAATAAAAAAAGAAAGAGGTGAGTCTTTGTTCTCCTACCCAACCACCCCAGCCTCTAAGCTTTGGGCCCAGGGGCACAACCCCATGCCCCCACACCACCACCCATTGCAGACCTAGACCCAGGCCAGCAGGCAGTTCTCTGGCAGGCAGCCTGGAATACAACCATTCCCCATCCCATTCCCCAAAACCCCCTACCCTCCGAGAACATAGCATCTCCCTGAGACACAGCCGGTCAGTGCCAACTGAACTAAGAGGTGAGTCTTTGGTCTCCTAGCTGACCATTCCAGCCTCTAGGCTTTGAGCCCAGGGGCACAACCTCCCCCAAACCACCACCCATTACAGACCTAGGCTCAAGCTAGCAGGCAGGTCTCCTGCAGGCAGGCCAGACTACCACCACCAACCTTTCAACCCCCCAAACCCACCCACCCTCCAAGACCACAGCATCTCCAATGAGACAGAGTCAGGGAACGAGATTGGACTAAGAGGATCAAGAGCTCTCATTGGACCAAGAAAGGCCCCCTTAGACATAGACACCACTTGCACCAAGTGGAGGAAGAGATGTGTAGACACCAGTGCAAAAATATAGTCAGCAACAAGACCTGAACATTGCAAAACAGAAGAAGCAGAAGAAATCAATCTTTAAAATGACTTTAAGAAGATGATAGAGGGCTTCAAAAAGGAAATGAAAAAATTCTCTTAAAGAAATAGAGGAAAAGACAAAAAATTGGAAGAAATCAATAAATCCATTAAAGAAAGCCGAGAAAACCAAGAAAAGGCAATTAAACAGGTGAAGGAAACAGTTTAAGGTTTGAAAACTGAAATCAACAATAAAGAAGACATAGACTGAGGGATTGTTGGAAATAGAAATTCTGAGTAAATGAACAGGAACTACAGATGCAAGCATAACCAACGGAATGCAAGAGATGGAAAAGAGAATCTCTGGCATTGAAGATACCATAGAGGATATAGATTCGACAGTCAAAGAAAATATTAAAGTCAACAAAGTCATAACACAAAATGTCCAGGAAATCTGGGACACCATGAAAAGACCAAACCTAAGAATAATAGGGATAGAAGAAAGAGAATACCAACTCAAAGCCACAGAAAATATATTCAACAACATCACAGAAGAAAATTTTCCCAATCTAAAGAAGGAAATGCCTATGTAGATACAAGAAGCTTACAGAACACCAAATAGACTGGATCCAAAAAGAAGTCCCCTTGCCACCTAATAATCAAACCACTAAACATACAGAATAAAGAAAACATATTAAGAGCAGCAAAGAAAAAAGGCCAAGTAACATACAAAGGCAGACCCTTCAGAATAACACCTGACTTCTCAATGGAGACTCTGAAAGGCAGAAAGACTTGGACAGACGTTATGCAGACACTAAGAGACCATGGATGCCAGCCCAGACTAGTATACCAAGCAAAACTCTCAATCATCACAGATGGAGTAAACGAAATATTCCAAGATAAAACCAGACTTAAATAATACCTATCCACAGATCCAGCCCTACAGAAAGCACTAGAAGGAAAAATCCAACCTAAGGAAGCTAGATGCACCCACAAAAACACATGCAATAGATAATCCCACACCAACAAATAGCAAAGAAGGGAAACAATACCGCCACTAAAAATTAACAGGAATTTACAATCACTGGTCATTAATATTCTTTAATATCAGTGGACTCAATTTGCCTATAAAAAGATGCAGGCTAACAGAATGGATACAAAAACAGAATCCATCCTTCTGCTGCATACAAGAAACAAACCTCAACTTCAAAGACAGAGTAAAAGGCAGGAAAAGAATTTTCAATCAAACGGACTCAAGAAGTAAGCTGGTGTAGCTATCCTAATACCTAACATAAAAGACTTCAAGCTAAAATCAATTGAAACTGATCAGGAAGGAAATTACATGTTCATCACAGGAAGAAACCACCAAGATGAAGTCTCAATTCTGAACATTTATGCCCCAAATAAAAGGGCAACTATATTTGTCAAAGAAACATTATTAAAGCTTAAACCGCACATCAAACCCTGCACACTAGTAGTGGGAGACTTCAACACCCCACTCTCACCAATGGACAGGTCTGGCAGACAGAAATTTAACAGAGAAATAGGAGAATTAACAGATGTTATTACTCAAATGGAGTTAATAGATATCTACAGAACATTCCTCCTTAACACAAAAGAATATACGTTCTTCTCATCACCCCATGGACCCTTATCTAAAATTGACCACATACTCGGTCACAAAGAAAATATTAACAGATACAAAAATGTTGGAATAACCTCCTGTATTCTATCAGAACACCATGGCTTAAAGTTAGATTTCAACAACAACAAAAATTACAGAAAACCTACAATCTCATGGAAACTGAATAATACTCAACTGAATCACCAATGGGTCAAAGAAGAAAGAAAGAAAGAAATTAATGACTTCCTAGAATTCAATGAATATGAATGTACAACCTACCCAAACTTTAGGGACACAATGAAAGCAATGCGAAGAGGAAAATTCATAGCACTAAATGCCCACATATAGAAGTTGGAGAAATCTCACACTATCGACTTAATAACACATCTGAAAGCTCTTGAAGAAAAAGAAGCAAACTGACCCAGGAAGAAGAGATGGTAGGAAATAATCAAATTGAGGGCTGAAATCAATAAAATAGAAACAAAGAGAACAATACAAATAATCAATGAAACAAAGAGTTGGTTCTTTGAGAAAATCAACATAGACAAGCCTTTATCCAAACTAACCAAAAGGCAGAGAGAGAGCATCCAAATTAACAAAATCAGAAACGAAAAGGGAGACATAACAACAGACAACAAGGAAATCCAGAGAATCATCAGGTCATATTTCAAAAACCTATACTCCACAAAATTGGAAAATCTAAAAGAAATGGACAATTTTCTTCATAGGTACCTCATACCAAAGTTAAATCAAGAACAGATAAACAATTTAAAAAGACCAATAACCCCTAAGGAAATAGAAACAGTCATTAAAAATCTCCCAACCAATAAAAGCCCAGGACCAGATGGCTTCTGTGCAGATTTCTATGAGATTTCCAAAGAAGAGCTAATACCAATACTCTTCAAGTTCTTCCACACAATAAAAAGAGAAGGAACATTACCAAACTCTTTTTATGAGGCTACAGTTACCCTGATACCCAAACCACACAAAGATGCAGCAAAGAAAGAGAATTACAGACCAATCTCCCTTGTGAATGTTGATGCAAAAATACTCAATAAAATACTGAACCGAATCCAAGAACACATCAAAAAAATTATCCACCATGACCAAGTAGGCTTCATCCCAGGGATACAGTTCAACATACAGAAATCTGTCAATATAATCCATCATATAAACAAACTGAGAGAAAAAAAAGACATGATCATCTCATTAGATGCTGAAAAAGCCTTTGACAAAATCCAACACTACTTTATGATAAAGGTCTTGGAGAGAACAGGAATACAAGGAACATATCTAAACATAATAAAGGCAATTTACAGCAAGCCAACAGCCAACATCAAATTAAATGGAGAGAAATTCAAATTGATTCCACTAAAATCAGGAACAAGACAAGGCTGTCCACTCTCTCCATATTTATTCAAAATAGTACTTGAAGTTCTAGCTAGAGCAATAAGACAACAAAAGGAGATCAAGGGGATACAAATTTGAAAGGAAGAAGTCAAACTTTCACTATTTGCAGACGATATGATAGTATACATAAGTGACCCCAAAAGTACTACCAGGGAACTCCTACAGCTGATAAACTCCTTCAGTAATGTGGCAGAATATATGATTAACTAAAAAGAATCAGTAGCCCTCCTATATGCAAATGATAAACTGGCTGAGAAAGAAATCAAAGAAACAGCACCCTTTACAATAGCCACAAACAATATAAAATGCCTTGGGGTAACTCTACCTAAGCAAGTGAAAGACCTGTATGATAAGAACTTTAAAAATCTGAAGAAAGAAATTGAAGAAGATAACAGAAAATGGAAAGATCTCCCATGCTCGTGAATAGGTAGGATTAACACAGTAAAAAATGGAAATCTTACCAAAAGCAGTCTACAGATTCAAGGCAATTCCCCATCAAAATCCCAACACAATTCTTGACAGACCTAGAAAGGACAATACTCAAATTCATATGGAAAAACAAAAAACCCAGGATAGCTAAAGCAATTCTGCACAAGGCATCACCATCCCAGACCTCAAGTTCTACTATAGAGCTTGGTAATAAAACAGCTTGGTATTGGCATAAAAAAAGACAAGTGGATGAACAGAATTGAATTGAAGATCCTAACATTAATCCACACACTTATGAGCACCTGATTTTTGACAAAGAAGCCAAAACTATACAATGGAAAAAAGAAAGCATCTTCAACAAATGGTGCTGGCATAACTAGAATCAACATGTAGAAGATTGCAAATGGACCCATTTCTATCACCATGCACAAAACTGAAGTCCACATGGATCAAAGATCTCAACATAATTCCAGTTACACTGAAGTTGATAGAAGAGAAAGTAGGAAGTAGTCGTGAATACATTAGCACAGGAGACCATTTCCTAAATATAACACCAGCAGCACCAACACTGAGAGCAACAATTAATAAATGGGACCTCCTGAAACTGAGGAGCTCTTGTAAGGCAAAGGACATGGTCAGTAAGACAAAACAACAGCCTACAGAATGGGAAAAGATCTTCTCCAACCTCACATCTGACAGATGGCTGATCGCCAAAATATATAATGAACTCAGGAAACTATGTCAAAATATTGAACAATCCAATTAAAAAACGGGCTACAGAGATAGAGAATTCTCAACAGAAGAATCTCAAATCACCAAAAGACATTTAAGGAATTGCTTAACATCCTTAGTCATCAGGGAAATGCAAATCAAAATGACTCTGAGATACCATCTTAAACCTGTCAGAATGGCTAACATCAAAAACACTGATGACAGCTTATGTTGGAGAGGATGTGGGACAAAGGGAACACTCCTCCACTATTGGTGAGAGTGCAAACTGTTCAGCCACTTTGGAAATCAGTATGCAGTTTCTCAGAAAATTGGGAATCAATCTACCTCAAAACCCAATGATACCACTCTTGGGCATATACCCAAGGGATGCTCAANCANACCACAANNACNCTTGCTNANCTATGTTCATAGCAGCATTATTCATAATAGCCAGAACCTGGAAGCAACCTAGATGCCCCTCAACCGAAGAATGGATAAAGAATGTGGTATATATATACACAATGGAGTATTACTCAGTTGTGAAAAACAATGACATCACGAAATTTGCAGGCAAATGGATGGAACTAGAAAATATCATCCTGAGTAAGGTAACCCAGACTGAGAAAGACAAACATGATATGTACTCACTCATAAGTGGATACTAGATGTTTAGCAAAGGATAATCAGACTATGACCCATGGCTCCAGAGAAACGAGGAAACAAGGAGAACTCTAAGAGGGATGTATGGATCACCTTGGGAAGGAGAAACAGAGGAGATGCCAATGAGTAATCTGGGGGTGAGACGAGGCAATAGAGGATAGAGTATGGGGGATGAGAACGTGAGAGAATGAGATGGTCAAGCTGGGGGAGGGATGGAGTGGGAGAGTAATGAAAGAGATACCATGATAGAGGGAGATGCCATGGGGATAGGGAGAAACCAGGTGCTAGGGAAGTTCCCAGAAATCCACAAGGATGACCCCACCTTAAACTACTAGCTATAATGCAGAGGTGCCTGAACTAGCCTTCCCAGGTAATGAGATTAGTAAATACCCTAACTGTCATCATAGGGCCTCCACCCAGTAACTGATGGACATGGATGCAGAGATCCACAGCCAAGCACCAGGCCGAGCTCCAGGAGTCCATTGGCGAAGAGGAAGGAGGGATTCTGTGAGCAAAGGACATCAAGATCATGATAGGGAAACTTACAGAGACAGCCAATCCAAATTAGTGAGAGCTCATGAACTGTGGACCAATAGCTGTGGAGCCTCCATGGGACTGGAATAGGCCCTCTGCATAGGTAAGACAGTTACATAGCTTGATCTGCTTAAGGAGCCCCCAGAAGTGGGATCAGGATCCATCCCCAGGGCACAAGCAGGCTTTTTGGAGCCCACTGTCTATGGTGGGACACCTTACACAGCTTTGGTCTGAAGTGGGGGTCTTGGACCTGCCTCAACTGAGTGTATCAGGCTCTGCTGACTCCCCATTGGGAGGCGTTGCCTTGGAGGAGGTGGGAATGGGGATTGGGATGGGGAGAAGGCTGGCAGATGGGAGGAAGGAGGGGAGAGGATCTGTGATTGGCATGTAAAATAAATAGGAAATTTCTTAATAAAAAATAAAAAAATAACAAAAAACAGGCTTCACAATTCTTGTGGCATATATTAAGAGCACCAATGCTGGACTCTTCACTATTGGAAATTGTCTTTTCATTTGAGGTACACCTGTTGTTTAGGGTTCCAGAGATGTGCCCATGATGCTGAATGTCCACTACATTCTTCTCATCACAGGGTTAATTTACCCATCTGGGGCTGAGATAAAGCAAGAGAAGAAAAAATCTGTCATTGAGTCCCCACTGCCCTGTCATCACCTCCTGCCCTGCAAAGCCTGCATACTCCCCTGCTATTCAAGTTCAAGGCCCCTCCATCCACAAACGTATCCTGTTCTCGAAGCACAGTGACTACCACGCCTGGCATAGAAAGAAAGAAAGGTGTGGTCTGTACATGGAGAGCTGACCTGGAGTTTGAGAATCCCAAGTACCTTGGGTAAGCAAGGTTCCCCCATTCAGAACAGGGTAGAGAATGCATGTGAGATTTCTCTCAGCTTCAATGTTGCACCTCAAAGGATTACAAGGGGTGAATGATGTAGGGCAACAAAGAACCAGATGAGATCCCAGTATGATAAGAGAAAAGCACACTTTGAGGGCAGTGTCATAAAAGAAAGGCACACTTCGGGGGTCGGGTTAGGGGGTGACTTACATGTTTAATCATTTTCTTCTTTGGGTTCTCTGATCCCCTCATGAGTTGGGAGGTGCTTACTTTGCAGCATGCTGTGCTTTCTGATTCCCTCACACCGCCTCCTGGATCCTGATGTAGGGAAGATTTGTCCCATGAATACTGGGTCAGGTGAGGAATTTTCTGCAATGTTTTGTCAGGAAAGGAGACAGCTTTCCCTCAAACGTGCCCTTGGGTCTTGTCCATGTTCTGGTTTGCACATCTTCTGGCTCAGAGAGACTGAGAGGTTGAATATCCACCAGATCAGAACAAGAGCCAGTTCTTGTTTCATCTTTTGGCCTCTGCAACTGTCACATGTACATTCCACACCTCTTCATTCACTAGAGCATTTCCCCATCTGCCCTACTTTGTTCAGTGGGTATCACATGTCAAGAAATATTTCTAGGTTGTCTGGTGGGGAGGAATAGCTTGAGCAATTTTCAGGTGCTGAGTCCTTGTAGACTTATTTTGGAATTCAAAGGAACTTATGAATTCTAATTGTTCAGTCCCAACATATAGATTTAGTATCTGTGGTTCAATATTAAGAAGACTTGCCAATGTCATATGGTCTTAGAGAGGACAAATCATACCCAGATTGTGAATTCCTGTTCTAACATATCAGGTATTGTTAAGTGAACTTGTCATCCCAGCAAACCCAGGGCTAGTGCAGGACCCACGACACACATCCACACCACACCACAGAACAGAGATAGGGAAGCCAGAAGTGCTGTTTCCCCAGGCTGTCTTCTCACCTGATGCCTTCTTACTGTGCCTCTCACAGATAGGTGGTTTGCCCTGGGGGAACAGGTTCTTCTGAGATTGACCAGAGCCACATGCACCTGATAGTCTTTTGGGCTTATCTTCTCCTGTTGGCCTCTTCTGTGCCTTTAAATTGTGGAGAGTGTGTGTAATCAGTATTGGTGTCATTTCTGTAGTGCTTTAGTGGGTACAAACTCTTTCCCCATGTATTTATTACATTTACACACACTCTCAGTATATGCAGGACATCATCATTACATCATCCTTCCTTAAATGATCAGAAACCTGGAAGCTTAAAGGGAAAAATAATGGCCTGAATGAATCAGGTTCATAGGACTGTAATGCTTGTTTTTCTCATCTGCCCAGAATGATGTTCTTGTAAGCAGAAAATGTGTGCATGTAAATAGGAGTGTGGGATAAAGATGGTACAGGGAAGAAAGCAGTTGAAAAATTCACAGGGTGTGGGAAGACAGATTTTGTGAAATCTAAAGCTTCACTGATAAGCTCCTTAGCACTGGACAGCTACTTGGAGAGCAAATGTAACACTGAATAGAGGGTATGAAAGACTGATAGACCAGGATGTTGTAAGGAAGTAAATGGAAGGAAAGGAGAAAAAAGAATAAGCAGCAGAAAACGATCTCAGTATAAAAGAAGGTGACACATGGTCTAATGCTCTTCAGTACACTGCATGTGTATAGTGGTTTCAATGGGAATAGCTTCCATGGGCACATATTTTGTTGGATTCTGTGGTGGTTTGAAAGGAAATGGCCCCCATAGGGTGTGGCTTTTTTGGAGTAGGTATGGCCTTGTTGGAGGAAGTGTGTCACTGTGAGGCTGGACTTTGAGGTCTCCTATTGTCAAGCTATACTCAGTGTGGCACACAGTTACTTCTGCTGCTGTGGATCAAGATGTAAAACTCTCAACTTCCTCTCCAGCACCATGTCTTCCTGTGTGACACCATGGCACCTGCCTTGACAATAGTGGACTAAGTCCAATTAAATGTTTTCCTTTATAAGATTTGCTTTGGTCATGGTGTCACTTCATAGCAATAGAAGCCCTAACTAAGACGGGTTCCCAGTTTGTTTACTGTTTAGGAACAATTAGGAGCTGTGGCCTCATTGGAGATGGTGTTTCACTAGGGGTGGGCTTGGAGGTTTCAAAGCACATGTGGGCTTTTAGCCCCATTCCTGCCTGCCTACCAACATGCTTCCCACCATGATGATCACGCTATAATTTTCTGAAAGTATAAACAAACCTCCAATTAAATGCTTTCTGTTATAAGTCACTGTGGTCATGGGGCCTCTTCATAGTAATACAATGGCGACTAAGAAAATGTGGAATTAGGCAAGGTGTACCTGCACCAAATCTGATTCCATTATAGGTTGTCATTGGTCACTAATCCTGAGCTACATTTCATCCAGCTTCCTTATCCATGCAGTGGACAATCCATGTACAACCAGCTGAAAGAAAGGTTTCTGGGCTACTAAATGCTCTTTATTTTCTCTGTTTCTTAATTTTTTTTTGTTTCTGAGCTATTATATACCTGTGTACCTTAGAAAGGTCTTGGTGTCAAGATCCCAGAGACCCAAGTTTATAGGCATACCCCAACATACCCAGATAGTGACTTTGTTTAAATAGTATGATAATAAAACAATTGAATATTTTCTGTTAGGATCCCCTTTTTACATTTTGAACCTCAACTATTTCCTCGCTTACCACCAACTCCCAGATCCCTTAACCCTCTACATGACAGTATAATCGGAAAATGTGGAAGCTCCCATTTCATAAGAACTCAGGTGACTCTAAAGGCTCCTCTGGGCCCAGACTGTGGATCAGGCAGTTCCCAGGTGCAGACAATATCCTGAAAGAGAGCACAGTGGGAAGGGTGCATGGTGAAAGCCATGTAATTTCCCAGAGAGGCCAGTGGCCCATTCACAGAGCAGAGACCAGCTGGTGCTTCCTGCTTGAAGAGTGGGTGTCAGGCTGGGAGCATCATTGGACTCTGTGGGAAAACACCTGAGTGGGACATTACCTGGACTTCAGACACCAATGAAGACATGGTTGCATTTCAGTGCTTTGGGCTACAGGTTACATATCAAGTGAAACTGATGCTGAGACCCACAGTTTAGCACACTTAGGTGCAACAGCCTCTTTATTACAATGAATATGATAAGAATATGCTGCTTCCTCTTTCAAGAAATTAGGGGAAACCTTGTCAAAGTCATCTTCTTAAGTAGCCAAGGGGTAAATCTTTGTGAGCTGATCTTAAATATTAGGAAGTAGTGTGATATGCACCACTATCCATGGCACTGGAGGTTTAAGTCGGGGCTTAAACACTGCAAAGCAAGTACTCTACCCAGGGCCTGCAAGTAGTTTGCCAACTGAAGATATATCAGCTGTCAGAATCATGGAGTGATATTATTGTACTGTTGATGCTAGGTCAGGCATTTTGATGAAAAGAACAGGAAGGTACGAGAAATTGCTTCTGTGATAGAACACCTACTAATCGTGAGTTTCGAAACCCTTTGTTCTATTCTCTGTACTGTATAAAGGGAATTAAAGGAAGAAATAAACAAGAAAGAAGGAAGCAAGTGATAAGTAGAGAAAGAAGATGAAGAAATACAGAGAAAGNGGAANAAATCAAAGATGCANAGAGTTGTGGGGGGATGGGAGCTAGGGGCATTTCAGATCTTGAATCTTCACCATCCTGGACTTGAATGGAGGGGAAAATGAGGTGCAGAACTGTGGAAGTGGGAGTTACTCACCTTCAGGCATTTTCCTTCTGACATGCCAAAAGTCCCTTCAGAATGTTCATCTACAGAAGGGTGATAAGTTAGAAGAATTTACTTTTTGGTGCATATTTCCAAATTCCAGGCTCCTGAAGTGAATGCTAGAGCAGAAGGTTTCAGTTCACTCATGGAGGGGAAGCAGGTAAAGGATTGCCTCTCCTCTTTACCCAACACTTAGACACTATGTGCAGTGCCAGTTCAGAAGTCTCCTTTTGATTGATTATGAAAGTTGGGCTAAGCCTCATCACTTCCTCCATCCCATTTTAGTATTTTTCTTTTTCTTTACCCCAGAGCATTAAAGAGATTTCATGAAAATTTGAACTATCGGCACTTATATATGTGGAATAATGAGAACTTCATTGCACTCATGAAATGGGTGAATTTTCAGTGTGTTCAATGTGTGATGAAGGGTAGGTAATTTAGCCCAGTGCTGCTAGGTCCTAGCAGTGTAATTAGTAATTCTCTTTTAGTGCCAAAAGCTCTGCATACGTTTCATGCCAGGAGTTTGAACTTAGTTTAGAGCTTTGCAATCTGGCCATATTTCCTTGGGATTCACAGGCCTGTGGGGCAGAATTTGTACATTCTGACTCTCTTGGGGCTTTCCTGTGATAGCAGGTGAGAAAGCAAACATATCTTGTCTCCAGTCTCCTCAAATGCACAGGGATCTGGAGCCTTAAACTTTTCACTTTTGCAGCCGGCATATTGTCCATTCACTGACAAGTAGATGAGCTAGTTGATAAGCACCCCACATTTCGTGTGTGGTGNTTCCAAATTCCAGGCTCCTGAAGTGAATGCTAGAGCAGAAGGTTTCAGTTCACTCATGGAGGGGAAGCAGGTAAAGGATTGCCTCTCCTCTTTACTCAACACTTAGACACTATGTGCAGTGCCAGTTCAGAAGTCTCCTTCTGATTGATTATGAAAGTTGGGCTAAGCCTCATCACTTCCTCTGTCCCATTTTAGTATTTTCTTTTTCTTTTCCCTAGAGCATTAAAGAGATTACATGAAAATTTAAACCAACGGCACTTATTCATTGCACGCATGAAATGGGTGAATTTTCAGTGTGTTCAACGTGTGATGAAGGGTAGGCAATTTATCCCAGTGCTGCAGGGTCCTACCAGTGTAATTAGTAATTCTCCTTTAGTGTCAAAAGCTGTGCATAAATTTTATGCCAGGAGTTTGAGCTTAGCTTAGAGCTTGTGCAATCTGGCCATATTTCCTGGGGAATCACAGGACTGTGGGGCAGAATTTGTACATTCTGACTCTCTTGGAGCTTTCCTGTGATAGCAGCAGAGAAAGCAAACACATCTTGTCTCCTGTCTCCTCAAATGCACAGAAAACTGGAGCCTTGAACCTCTCACTAACAAGTAGATGAGCTGGTAGATGAACACCCCACACCCCATATCTGTATGTGTGTGTGTGCGTGTGTGTGTGTGTGTGTGTGTGTGTGTGTGTCTGTGTGTGTACCCATGTTTAGGATAGGATATAAGACAATGTACATTCCACTGAGTGTGTTACATGTTTTCCATTTACTCATTATCCATAGTTAAGTATGTTCTATTCTGATGTTATAGGATATGACAGACTGTTCCACATAATCTTGCAAATGAACTCCTTTCCACTGAGTTCTGACGTGAGGAAGGGAGGAGTTGTCTGTGACCTTCCCAGGCATCTTGACTGAAATTATTATCCTGAACCTCCCCTCCCTGCCCACTCACTTTCACTTTCATGGCAATGACCATCAGATGCCTTGATAGGGGATTCCATGGCTTCTTTGTTTCAGGGCCAGGAAACAGAGATTGAACTTGTCTCCTAAAAAGAAGCAGAATGCTTGTTATTTGAACACAGCTGCTTGAGAGGAAGAAAGCAGCAGGGAGGGTGCTGTGATACCTCACAGACAGCAAAATACACTAGAACAAAGGCTTGCCTGAAAAAAGAGTGCAGAGTGGAGGTCTGAGCTTCATGTTGAATGATCTATGCTCTCAGCTTGTCTCAGGATGGAAATGAAAAAAATGCTCAGTGACTTTCTTGACATTTCCTCCTGAAGAAATGAAACACAGGGTCAAAGGGTGGCTGCAATAGGCTGTGAAGAAGTCATATGTTGGAAATGCCCTCGGAGAACCCCAGGGTTCCCCTGAACCCAGAACTTCCCCTTGCCTAGGCCTGTTGTTCTGGTGGCAATTCTTTTGGTATGCATCTAGGAGCTTTTCTTCCCTTTGCTCCGTTTCCTGTAGTCCTTCTTTGAAATGTGTTTGGAACTGTTATATATATGACATAGTACAATCTGGCAGCCACATGTCCCTAGCCAAGGACACTTTCAACTCACCACTTTATGATCTCTGTGGTCTATCTGGTCCACTAGAGATAACCCCTTTGGGAAGGAATGGGGATGTGATAAGACATAAATGACATTGTCTCATCTCTTCCTCTGTCAGATAATAGGTACTTAATGCTGGCCACCTGTTCTCTCACCTTCAACAAGGGTGTGAGAATCACCAAGCAAGTGTGCTATGAGGCCACATATATGCTGTCCAGAAATGCAACAGAAGGACAGTCAGAGAGCAAGAAGATCCTGAGGCCCTGGATTTTCTGGTGAGACCTTGTTTTCTTCTTCCTAGTGCCATTATTTTCACCTTCTGAGAAATCTCCTTACATTGGCCTTTGTTCACTACTCTGCCACTTCCAGGTCACTTCATCTTGCATGTTATCCATTTTTGTTTGTTATTTTAAGAATCTTGATGTGTGTGTGTGCATGCATGCATGCCATGTGTTTACGGGTACTGGTGGAGGTCAGAAGAGGGCAATGGACCAGCTGTGGCTGAAGTTACAGGTAATTGGTTGTGAGCCACTGGTGTGGCTGCTGGGAACCTAACTCAGGTCTTCTGAAAGAACATGAACTCTTAACCACCACACCATTGCTCTAGCTCCAGGGAGCTCTCTGATCATGAATTGTCTCTCTTCATGGTGCTGGGAACTCTCTGATGTTAAATAGACACAGACTGGTTGTCTCTGGCTACCAATATGCCCGTGGAAGAAGACAGTACAGCACATAGGGACTTTGAAATTCAGTCAACAACCTAGAAATAGATTGTACTCTTCTACACTCTGAGCTTGTATGAGATGGGAAATGCAGATGGATGAAAATAAGGGGCCTGGTCTTCTGAGAATAGTCATGGTTAAGAAAGGGTTTCTGCAGCATGAGCAAAGTAATCTCTATTCTCTGAGAGTAGAACAACTAATGCTGCTACTAGTCCCCTGGAATGTGACTTGAACTAAGAGAAAATAGATAACTGGTGGATAAATCATACACAAAAGGACAGACTTACCATCTTCTCACATTGATTTCATAGCAGTGAGTCAAACAGCAGTCGTTAGTACCTGAGAAAGATGAGAGGACAACAGAAGAATGTCCAAGTTCTGTCACAGAGGCAGAACATGTGCTTGTGCTCTATAGCTAAACAGTATGACATAGTTTGCAAGGAATGATGGCAGAACAAGAGGCAGGCCTGGTTTTGTAGACCCGCAACTTCAGGTACTTTAGAGACTCAGGCAGGATGACCACATATTCAACACATGCCTGGGATACACCATGAGCTCAAATTGGGCCTGATTGAGACCCTAAATAAAATGAAAACTAAAAAGAGTCTGTGATAAAATCTTTGTGTGGCATTTGTGAGGCCCTGGGTTCTATTCCTTATACCAGATATTAATTAAGTATAAAGAAGAATTAGCAGGCTCCTTGTTTAACAACAAAGAAATGTCCATTCTCTTGATTTGATGCCCTCCACAGACTTACAGCAAAGCCCCGAGCTGAAGACAACACCTATACAACTTATTGAATATGGAGATGTTGAGCTGGTGCCTTCACACCTATGATCCAGTGACTTTGGCAGGGGAAGGTACTCTACATGCTATCAAAAGAGAAGTGTAAACACCAATCTAGCCACAAACCATTTATTTACAGTGGTGTACTCCCTGCAAGATATGGTAGTGCAATGGTGGAACAAAGCTTGTGAGAGTAATCAATTAATAACTGATCTGTCATAAGGCTCACTCCACAAGATGAAAACCACATCAGACACTGCTTGGGTGATCAAGAAACTGAGACTAGATAGACCAGGTACCTAGGGAAAAACCAAATAATAATGGTCTGAAAGAAAGAAGAAAAAAAAAGAATAATGATAAAATGACTCCTAATGATATTCTGCTATACTTATAAGTCAGTGCCTTGTTCAACCACTATCAGAGAAGCTTTCTAGTACATCAGATGGTAACAAATATAGACACCCACAGTCAAACCTTACACAGAGAGTGAGGGGTTCATGGAACAATCAACCCTAAATGAGATGTTTCCATCAAATTCCTCCCCTCTGAGCTCAGGGAACCCCAGGGAAGAGGAGGTGGAAAAAATGTAAGAGCCCGAGGGGATGGTAGACACCAAGAAAACAAGACCCTCTAAATCAACATAAGCAAAAGTAATATGAACTCACAAAGACTGAAGCAGCAGGCATCATACCTGCGTGGGTCTTTACCAGGTCCTCTGTGCTTATATTATAGCTTCCAGTTTATTGTTTTTATGGGATTCCTGAGAAGGTGAATGAGTGGTTCTCTGACTCTTGTGCCCACTCTTGGGCTCTTTTCCTTCTGTTTGTCTGTCTTGTGTGACTTCAATGTGATAGTTTTTGCTTTATCTTATTATATTTTATTTTGTCATATTTAAAAAATAAAGGAATGAATGAATGTACAGCTAGCCACTAGGGTGAAAGTTAACAACAGAATTGAACTGTCAATTATACCTGCTAGGAGAAGGGGAAATCAGTTTTATCAAATGGACTGAAATTGGGTATTTTAACCACTCCAGGACAGATCTCATGTTCAAGAGCAGTTGACCAACAAATAATGGACTCAAGAGCTGTTTGTTTATTTGTTTTGGTATGTATGTTAGTGTGTGTGTGTGTGTGTGTGTGTGTGTGTGCATGTGTGTGTGTGTGTATGTATGTATGTGTGTGCTTTTATTTATTTACTGTTTGGTATTTTCTTTTTGTCTTGTTTTGTTGTTGTTGTTAACTATCACAAAATGGTCTCTAAGCCACTATTATTGATATTTTTCTCTGAGATGTCTTGAGCCAGGCCATCATAATCAATATTTCTCTCAGCACTGCTGTCTTCCACATTTCTACTACTATGGCCCATTAAGCCCCACTTATAGTATTCAAATTCTTTCCTAATCCAAAGTCCCCATTCTGCCAACAAGCAGCATGGTCAGGCCTGCCACATCAATAACCCACTTCCTGTTACCAACATCTGTCTTAGTCAGTGTGTTCTATTGCTGTGAAGACACACCATGACCAAGGCAACTCTGAGAAAGGAAAACATTTAATTGGGACTGGATTACAGATTCAGAGGTTTATTCCATTGTCATCATGGTGAGGAGCATGGTGGCATGCAGGGAGGCATGGTGCTGGAGAGGTAGCTGAGAGATCTACATTTGGATCCACAGGCAGCAGGAAGAGAGAGAGACACTGGGGCTGGTTTGGGCTTTTGAAACCTCAAAGCTCACCCCCAGGGACACATTTCTTCCAACAACACCACACTTCCTAATCCTTCTCAAGTAGTGCTACTCCCTAATGACCAATAATTCAAATATATGAGCCTATGGGTGCCTTTCTTGGTCAAGCCATGACAGTGATGTTGTATTTTGTTTCCTAGTTTTGGGGAGTTTTGTTGTTGTATTGGGTTTTGGCTTGTTTTTTTTGTGAAAGAACTTAAAAGTTTGGTAAGTAGGGAGGAGGAAAGGATCTGGATGAATTGGAGGAGGGGAAGAATCTGATCAGAATATATTTGAATTTAAAAATTGTTTTAAATAGTAAAAAATTAAATTTAAAAATTTCAGTTGACAATAAATTTTACCTTTTTGTGATTGTTCTGATAGCTTGATTTATCAATGCAATTGTGGGTTTATTTTTCTGTTTCAGACAAGTTGTCACTACCTTCCTCAATTTGACCCTGAAATCTTAGTCTAGATGGATCTGCTTTCTTCGGCTTCCAGAGTAGCTTAGAATACAACCTTGTGCTACAGCATCTTGCTTTGTGTGTGGTTTTATTTTTGTATGTGTGGGGATGTGCTATGAGATAAAAGGGGTGAGATGAGTGCCACTGTGTAAAGGTCCCCTGACTGGTGATTTTCAATGGTCAAGGAAAGGGGTATGCAGCTCTGCTGTGATAAAAAGAGGTGGATTTGCTGATTTCAGTGAATTGTGGACCATCACTGTGCTAATTTTGGATGTATCTGAGTGAAGAAAGCTGGCATCTCCAAGCCTACAGGACTCATTCACCCTGAAGGAAAGTGGGGTATTTTAAGTTGCACCAATTTGAGGCTCTCCAAACCAAAGCCATTGGGAATACTTTAGTGAGGGGACTTGGGAGTGGTCTCTGGGTTGTGGGTTTGCAGTGTTTTCCCAGAGCAGGTAGTAAAATAGTCCCTCAGACAGAGGCTACTTGGCATTACTGCTGATGGAGGAAAGCAACACCTGTTGGTGGTTTTGAATTTTGTGTAGGTAAGAAGAGTACTGTTTCCCTCAGAAATAGTGGCTCAGGGGTCTATGAGAAATAAGATGGCTGTACTTTCTGGACTACAGGGGAATCACCCAATGAGGGTTCAGGTCAGAGCACATTCCTAAGAGTTGCAGATCTCTGAAGGGACAGGAATGGTACACTTGGCTTGTACTGCACAGACTCTGAACACTTTTATCTGCCCAGGTTTAACTTGTTCAGATTGTTCCTCACAGATAACCTACCTCAGACGTGAAGTAACAAGGCAGTGTTCCTCCAGGAAGAGACCATGTGGCTTGATTCAGCTGTCCCTCCAGGTACAACTAAACAGAGCAGTCAGTGCCCATCCAATGCTCCAGAAAATTAGTGTGGTAAATGAGGTCAGAATGGGGTGTGCTGGTATGCTACTCCAGGAAGTACTTCATAAAGTGGGTGTGGCCCCTGAATATTCCCACCTAAAAGAGCATCTATCTTTTCTCTTCCTGGCACTGCCTACTCCAGGATCAGCTGACCTATTGAAATACTAGCTTTCCTTTATGTCCAGACACCATCAATCACACTCTCCTGTGCCATCATCATTCATCTAAATAAATGATCCATATGCTGCAGTCCCCCATCTCAAATGCTCCTCAGTCTCTTACTTCCATGAGTGGTCCATTTTTGGGTCACTCTAAGAAGCTACAAAATTTTAGTTTATTAAAATGAAATTGTTAAACTTAAAAAAATACTTTCATATACCCAAGAACTGATACTGTGTCTCTTTGATACCTATATTCTTGACAATAATATTAAAGAGTATCCACATAATCTAGAGTCCCTCATGGACTTATCCCAAGTCTTTTTCTAATTTAGGTAGTCTCCCTTACTTCCCTAACAATTGCCACCAGTTTGACTGGCTATTGCTTGGGTTTTTCACACACAGACATTACAGGATGAGAGAGAAATCTCTTCTGGCAGCGGAAGTATTAGTGTCACTGGGGGCCCAGAACAAAAAGCCCTTTCCCCATGTCTTTTCACTGAATTTCCACCAGCTTCTCTTAAGTACTCTTATCATTCTCATTGTGTATCTCCTGTGTGCTTTTAATTAATTTCCCATATTGCTTCAACTTTTCTTGTTTGGCTGAAGGTATGAATATATCTTAGAACTGCAGATTATAATATAATTTGCACAGTTCCATACAGTTACCCTCAATTTTCCTGGATGTTGTAAGAAATCACCACAGAGGCTAGAGATATAACTCAGCACTTAAGAGCACTTACTGCTCTTGAAAAACACCTATGTTCATTTTCCAACAGCTAGGTTTCAGCTCACAACCTTCGGCAACTCCAGTTCTAGGTGATCTGATCCCTCTTCTGAATTCTACATTACACCTGATACACATAGTACACAAACATATATTCAGGCACCCTCCTACATACAGTTAAATAAATAAATATTTTATAAGTTTGTCCTTTATAAATCAATAAAAACTTTGTGGAATAACACAAGAAGAAATTCAACCATATCCTGCACCTTCTTCTCCAGAATCTAGCTTAAGTGATTCTCTCTGACACTCCCCTATACAGATCATCCAGAAATTCAGAAGATCTAGTTCAGGTCCAATATCTACTGCCCCTGCCTAGACTGGCCACCTATGCCTGACCCACAATCAACCTAGGTTTCTGTCAAGACCCACCCTGCATGCTCGCTAACACATATGTGCCTTCCTAGGCAACATTCAAACTTTCCATCCAGCCTGATCTGTCACCACACTCCAGTTTTGGATCAGGAAAAATGCCCTGCATACTAATCCAGTCCTCTCTATCCACCTGATTTTATTATACCTAACCCATTCCTAACCTCTAGTCCAAACCTACCTGCACATCCTCTCTTTTGCCCCAGCCTGCCCTGTCTATATCAGTCTTACAACTAACAAAAGAAGTCCACATGCCAAAATCCCATCACCGAAATAACAATTTGAAAGATCAATCCAGTATCTTCTGTCTGTAGCGTACTATTTCTTTGGAAATGTTTGCCAATTAAAACTGCCTAGATGAACCCCAGGATAAAGAATTTACCAGAACAATGATAAAGTTCATGAAAGAAATCAAAGAATTTAAAGGAAACACAAAAACAACTCCCTGAAATTAAGGAGAAATAACTTCACTTGAATAAATATCTGAGTGATGACTAACAACACACAAATATAAGGCTGATGGAAATGATGAAAATAACCCAAGACCTGAAAGCAGAATTCAATCAAGAGATAGAAACACTGAAGAGGAATAAATAAAGCCAAAATGGATAGAGAATTGAAAAACCCAACAACACAACTGGAAAACTCAAAGGAAAGTCTTATAAGTAGAATGAATCAACCAGAAGATAAGATATCAAAACTAAAAGAAAAACTAGAGAAAAATAATAAATAAAAGCAAAACAGGAACTGAATCTACAGGAAATGTGGGATACCGTGAAAAAAACTAAACCTTAAAGTTATACTTAAATATGAGGGAGAAGAATCCCAGGACATTGTCTTATGTGAGATCTTCAACAAGACGTTAGAAGAAAACTTCCCAAACTAAAGATAGAGACACTTATTAGTGTCTAAGAGGCATACAGAACACCAAAGGGATAGGACTAGAAAGGAATTTCCCTATAACACATAATAATCAAAATGCTAAATATATAGAACAATGAAACATTATTAAAAGCTACAAGGGCAAATACCAAGCTACATATAGAGGCAGGTCCATTACAATATCACCTGACTTCTCAGTGGAGACTCTGAAAGGCAGAAGGGCCTGGACATATGTTCTATAGATTCTGGGGGACCATAGATGCCAGCTCAGACTACTATATCCAGCAAAACTATCAGTCTCAATTGAGAGACAGAGAAAAATATTCCACAATAAAACCAAATTTAAGCAATTTTTTTATCCACCAATCCAGCTTTACAGAAGGCATTAGTAGTAAAACTTCAGTATGCAGAGGTTAAATATACCCAAGAGAACATAAGAAATATCAGTAAATAAAAATGGGGGGAAGACCCAACACCACAATATAATAACAGGAATAGATACATATTACTTGTTAATAATTCTCAATATTAATTATTAAATTTCCCAATAAAAAGATATAGAGTAACAGATTGAATTTGGAAACAGGATCCATTTTTCTGCTGCATCCAAGAAACACAACTCACCATCAAGGATGTACATCACCTGAGTGTAAAAGGATGGAAAAGGGTACTCTATGCAAATGAAGCCAAGAAGCAATCAAGTGTAGCTATTTTAATATCTGACAAAGTTAACTTCATAACAAAACTAATCAGAAGGGATTGAGAAGGGCACTATATAGTCATTAAAGGAAAAAAAAATTCCGCCAAGAGGATATTGCAATTCTTCTACAAGTGGACCACTGTGATATGTTTCTGCCTATGCAAAAGGCCAGATCAGATGAGATTAAAAACAGATAAATGCAGGTTTATGGGCCATAGCTCCCAGGAGGTTTCACCAGTCCCCAAGAATGGGACCAGAAAAGTCATGTGCTTGGGCAAAGTAATGGAGGTTTTTTAGATCTTTGGTGAGGGGTGATGATATGCCAGCCAGGAGCTGAGACTGTGCCCAAGTATGGTCAATAGCCAAGACCCTGGGTGAGCACCTGGGTGGGCTGGTGATGTCACAGAGGTGGGTTGCACCAGCTGCCAGAAATGCAGAACTGGGCTTTTAGTGCCATTCCTTTGTTCAGAGTTTTTCCAGTGCAGGCAAGGTTGGGGAAAGTAGGGCAGATAGGGTTTTCCTGCTTGTGCAGGGGCAAGCAGGGTTTTCAACCAAACACACTGTAATAACCTACAATACTTTGATGTACAAAGGAAATAGTTTTTTTTTTTCCAAAAAAAACTTCCATATGTCCCTTTCTTTCCAATACTCATGACTGGGAATCGGGTATCTCTTTGATACTAATATTTGTGACAATAATGTTAAGGAATATCCACATATTCTAGAGTCTCTCATGGACCTCCTAAGTCTTTTCCTAATTTGGGTAATCTCCCTTATTCCTAGCATAAGGACCACCAATTGTATTTAGTACTCCTTGGGTTTTCTACACTCTATTTGCAGAATTCTTGCCTTAGTCAGTGTTCTATTCCTGTGAAGAGACACCATGACCATGCCAATTCTTATAAAAGAAAGCATTTGATTGGAGCTTGATTACACTTTCAGAGGTTTAGTCCATTATCATCATGTCAGTAAGCATGACAGGAAGCAGGCAGACCTGGTTCTGGAGAAGTAACTAAGAGTGCATTTAGAATGCAGGCAGCAGGAAGAGAGAACCTCTGGGCTAGGCAAGGGCTTTTGAAAACCACAAAGGCCACCTTCAGTGACACACTTCCTCAAAAAGGCCACACCTCCTAATCCTTACAAATAGTGTCACTCTCTAGTGACCAAGCATTGAAAGCCACACATACTAATTGTCCCACTCCTTATGAGCTTATAGCAGCCATTCTCATTCAAACCTATCACATCCTATTCCTTTGGCGCCTAGAGGCTTGTAGCCATATCATAATGCAAAAGTTCATTCAGTGAAACTTCAAAAATCTCCATAATCTATCTATCACAGTCTCAGCACTGTTTAAAATTCCAAAGTTCAAAGTCTCTACTGAGACTGAGGTCAGTCTCCTAACTGCATCTCTTTGTAATATCAAAATCAAAAACAGATCACATACTTTCGATATACAATGGCACAGAATATACATTACCATTCCAAAATGAAGGAAAGGGAGCACAATGAGAAAATACTGGATCAAAGCAAGACTGAAGATCAGTAGGGTTAACTCTAAACTCTGGATCTCCATGACTGATGTCAAAGTGCTCTCCAAATCCCCAACTCCTTTAAGCTTTGTTGACTGCAATGTACTTCTCTCTCTTGTGCTGATTCCACATACTGTTAGCATCTCTCCTTGGCAGGTATACCAGGACTCTGTCATCTCCAATACCTTGGGGTCTCCAATGAAATCCAGGCTTCTTCTTCACTGCTTCACACAGTGGCCTCTCTGAGTCTCCATGCAGGAATATCCCTGAAACATGCTTGGCCTCAGCAGCTGTCCTTAGTCACTGAAGGAGATACCACAATCTCTTCCTTGTATCATTGACTTTAAAGACAGAACCATGTGGCTGAAGCTTCCATGTTCTGCTGCTTTCTGGGGATGAATCAGGGCCCCCTTGCTTTAGGTTTTTGTTGTTGATAGTTTCCTCCACAGGTTAAGATTTTCTTTAGTTCCTTTCCACTATTTGGAAGGTTAGCTAGTTGGGGTCTTGCAGTGAGGTCACCACTCTTTTTATTCCATTTAGGTCCAGGCTTTTCTTTAAACTTTTTATCTCCCTAGGCACTGGACTTGACTCCATTACTCTTCCTATTACTCCTTTTCTCCTCAAACTGTATATTTTGTATTTTTTCCTTGCTCAGCTTTCTTCTTTTCATTGTAGATCTGTATAAGAATGATGTCTAGCAACTGCAAGACACAGTCAATACTGGGATTAATTGAAATATCCTCTGCCAATGCCATTGATCCAAAACTCTTCAATTTAGCCTCAGGCAGATTTTTAGGAGAAGGGCAAAAAACAGTTACATCATTTGCCAAAATATCACAAGAATTGTCTCTAGGCTACTTATTAATATTCTTCCATTATGAATCTTCTTTTGCTGGGTCCCCCAGGTTCAAGTCACCCTCAGCACTGTCCTCCATGCTCTTACTAGAATGGCCTATTAAACTCCACTTAAAGTCTTCAACTGACTTTCCAATCCCGAAGTACACATTCTGCCAACAAGCAGCATGGTCAGGGCTATCATAGCAATATCCTACTCCTGGTACCAATTTCTGTCTTAGTTAGTGTTCTATTGCTGTGAAGAGACATCATGACCACACCAACTCTTATAGAAGAAAGCATTTCATTGGGGCTTGCTTACTGTAGTAGGACAAGCCCATAGGGTCTAGGAAATTGGCTCAGACCAGTTACCAAGGTATGTATATAACAAACTCCTTAAGAGCAACCTGCAGTCTGCCTGAGGGCCTAGCAACAGGAGCTGTGAGAGTTCCTGGTCACTGTCAGAGGTTCTAGTTGCTGTCAGAGTTCCTGATCGTGCCCAGCCAATGAGGGAAGACAACACAGACTGAGTGCTGGGAGGAGGGTATATAAGGCCTCCCCTGTTATTGAATAAATGAGTTCGTTATTTGCCTTCAACAGACTCCTGGTGTCTGTGCTTTTGATGCTGTGCCTTCTCACCCCCTTCCCGAGGAAGCCCTTAGGATCCAAGCAACATCTGGTGCTTGAACATGGATCTTCGGTTACTTTGTTTCTCCCTGCGCAGGTTCTGATCGTCTCCCTCTCTTCACTCGCGGTGCTGGACAGCGCCCCCGAGATAGTGTGTTTCCATGAAAAGGTCCCTCAATGTTGTGTTCTTTTGGTCCCTTTGGCAGGTAAGCACTGGAAGCCCCACTTCTTTCCTTTTTGTGTGTTGTCTGTCATGTTTGTCTGCCCATCTCATTAGGAAAGCACATTGGTTTTTTCATTTCGGTTCTCCTGGCACCTCCACATAAGGCTTGACCCCCCAGGAGGTGGAACCAAGGCTTAGCTCCCAAGCACTGTCCCTCATCTGGAGACACCGTGTGGGCATAGGGTCGTGGCCTAAAAAAACCATGAAAGTCTCCCACTAAGCACAGAACATAAGGGTCTGATACAAATTTTCATCCAGTTGAAAAGATGGGTAATCTTCTCATCACCCCTGCCAGTTCCCTGTCAGATAACTCTATGATATCCGATGATGAAGAGACAGACAGCTGGGGCCCCAAGATATCTGTCAGTTTAGGCTCCATAAAATCTGTCAAGGAGAACATAGCTGTCAGTTTAGGCTCCGGGAAATCTGTCAGTTTGGGCCCCAAGAAATCTGTCAGTTTGGGTCCCGAGATATCTGTCAGTTTTAGCCCTGCGAAATCTGTCAAGGAGAATATAACTGTCAGTTTGGGCCCCCCGAAATCTGGTAAGGTGAACACAGCTTTCAAGATGGGCCCCCCAAAATCTGTCAAGAAAAATGTTGCTGTCAGTTTGGGTCCTGCCAAATCTGTCAAGAAGAATGTAGCTGTCAGTGTTGGTCCTGCCAAATCTGTCAAAGAGAAGTCAGCTGTCATTAAGTCATGTACTGCTACCCCCTATGCTCCACCACCACCACTGGCAGCTACCCCTCCACCACAGTATTCTTGGGGCAATCTACCCCAATACCAGCCTGCCTCAGGAGGTGGCTACTCTTCCATGGTGCCAGATGGCTTACAACCCTCACAGCCCGTGCCACTGTCAGGCCATAGGCCCGTAGAAGCCTTCCCAGTCAATATGGGCCTAAATGCCAATGTCCAGCCCTGGATTTCCACCACCATAGCTGATCTCTCCCTCATTAGGAAGGCAGCCAATGAGTCAGGCCCAGATTCTCCCTACTTTCAGCAGGTCCTTGCTCAATGGTCGATGCAGTTACAAACTTATTTTGATTGGTACCGTTTGCTTAAAGCTGTGTTGGAGCCTGCAGTTTTTCTCAGTTGGAGATTGGCCTATGATGATCAGGCAGACTCCCAGGCCCAGATGAACATTTTACTTAATGTCCTGGTGACCTATGATATGCTCACAGGGCATGGGGAATATGCCCATCCTGTGCACCAGGCAAAGATTTGATTGAATGCCTATTTTCAACAGGTCTTGGACCTGGCCCTCAAGGCCTTCAGAGCCTGTACACCCCAGAACCCCTCAGCTTACTTTCACAATCATATCCAACAGCCTGGAGAGCTCTTCATTGACTTTCTGGCCTGTTTCATTGAGGCAATAGAGTGTAGAGTGGATGAGGGAACCACTAGAAATATGTTGATTAAACAACTGTCTTGGGAGAGGCTCAATGCCTAAACTCATATTGCAGTTGCAGCTGTGTAGAATGAGGACATACATAAAAATGGGTGCAGGCCACCAGAAATCTTGACCCCAGCACTGGTCCCATTGCTGCTCTTACTGCCAGGATGCTCTCCTCACTGATAGGCAGTGTGCTAATGACACCCCTAAGGGTCCCCAGGTAGATAGCACTTGCTGGGAAGGTGGCAAACCAGGCCATTTGTGATGTGACTGCCCCCAGGCAAAACCTAGGACCTGATGCCCCAGATGCAATAAAAGATTTCATTGGGCAAAGGATTGCAGGTCACAGCCTGCTGAAACACCAGTCCCTTCAAACTCCAGGTGGGGTGCTCCTCAGCACTGCCAGTAAGAGGAAGCTCTGGCAATCCAAAAATCTATTGAACAATGCCCATTTTTCCACACTCCCCAATGCTAACCATCTATCTTGATGGACAAGCTGTCAAAGATTTGGTTGACATGGGTGAGGATGCTACCATTTTAACCAAGACTGAGGTATTTCACTTCTCTCATTGGAAGTTTAAACCCAGCCCCTCCATCAGTGGTGTTGGAGGCCAACAAGATTCTAAGATAATCACTCATCTGGTCCATTGGAAGGATCTTGATGGCAATTGGGGAGCCATTCACCCTATCATTTCCAATATACCTAGGAACCTGTGGGGCAGAGATATTTTGGAGGATATGGGTGTTGTCATAACTACAGATTGACAGGGCCTTTTTTGATGACATCGAGGTCCATGAAAAGGCAGGTCTTGTCATCTGTGACCCTGCATGAGATCTGCATCCCCAATTCTAAGGGCCACTGTCCCCATGAAATCCACTGTCATCAAGCCTCTAGCCCCATTCTATTAACATGGCTCTCGGGTCATGAAGTATGGGTGGAACAGTGGCCTATATTTGAACCCAAGCTGTCAATCCTAAAGGAATTAGTTGTAGAACAGTTAAAGATGGGGCACATCGAACCATCCACAAGTAAACATAATACCCCTATATTTGTTATCCCCAAGAAATCAGGATGCTACCGCCTCTGGCAAGATCTTCATGTAGTTAATGGTCTAATGGAAAAAATGGGGTTGGTCTACACAGCCAGGCCTCCCGTACGCTAGCACATTTCCTCCATCTTATTATATATTAGTTTTAGATATTAAGGACTACTTTTTTCAAATTCTCCTGGAGCCACAGGATTGAGATCATTTTGCTTTACTGTGTGGGAACCTAATATGCATAAACCAGCTAAGAGATATCAATGGACTGTTTTGCCCCAAGGAATGAAGAATAGCCCCACTATTTGCCAGCTATATGTTTCTCAAGCTTTGGTCAATGTCCCCAGGGATGTTCTTTTGATCCATTGCATGGATGATCTCCTCTTGGCACACCCAGATGCAGCCTACCTGCAAAAGACTGCCAAGGGAGTATTAGAAGATATTGCATTGTTACATGTGATGGTGGATCCAGATTAGGTCCAAATGGTACCCTCTCTTTGCCTTTTTAGGATTTTCCATTGCTAAGCACATCTGCCCCCTTTCCTTTAAATTGGAAATGAAGGAATTGTACTCACTATCAGAATTATAATTATGTGGAACAGTTAATTGGCTTAAACCTTTCTTACTCATCCCTGACCAAGAGATGAGACATCTATTTTCATTGTTGAAGGGCCTCACCTGTCCTTCCACTAAGGTTAGGCTTACCCTAGAAGCTAAAGAGTTGCTACAAAAGGTTTTGGGCATTCTAGCTACCTCCAGCCTGCAATGCCATGATCCCCAAACACCCTTATTGACAATTGTCTTCTGGGCACCCAGGGGATTCTTGGAAATATTATGGCAATCTGGGCCCCTTCTATGGATACATCAAGCACATTCTGACCTGAAAAAGGTCACCTCTAAGTTTTACCAGTCCTTCCAACTCGGCCTTAAGGCACAGATGCTGTCATGGAGAACTGGGGAGAAGGCCATCAATGCTATCAAGGACCTTAAGTCAGCCATGGTAGTTGTAGGGGTACCTTGGGCACTTAAGACTGACAATGGCCCTGCTTATGCCTCTCAACAATTTAATGACTTTCTGGGGTCCTGGAAGATTTCCCATACCACTAGCATCCCATAAAATCCGCAGGGACAAGCCATTGTGGAGAGGACCAACAGAGCTCTTAAGGAGCTGTTGACGAGGACTATCTCACCAGAGGCTAGGAGAGGTCTTCATCTAGCCTTAACACAGGTGCTTTTCCATATGAACTTTCTCAGTTTTGATGACAAGGGCCTCAGCCTGGCCTACAAGCACTGGGCGTCTCTGCCAAGGAACATGCCCCTGCCCCTGGTGAGATGGAGAGATCCTATCTCCCTTTAATGGCAACCAACAGCTCTCTGCTAACCCATGGGAGAGGGTATGCTTGTGTTTCTCCTCAGAGTGCCTCTATGCCAATATGGGTCCCAGCAAGAGATGTGTGCTTGGCCATAGATCAGCCTGCNTCCACCAAGGAGAAAATGACCCAGGATGGGTAATGTGTATATTCCCCTTTCTTGCTCTCATTACCCTTCTAAAGGCTGAAGACTTGTGGAGCCTTGCTTTTCCTCATTTTGTATGATGCCTTTTGAGATGAGGAACATTAGTTTAGCAGGCTGGGAGCTAGCTAAATAAATTAAGGGCCTATAGTCAGCTAAGTTTCTATATTATCCATTACAGCTAGCACATGAAATTTTCCAATTAAATCAGACAAGAACACAGATTATGGACTTTGACTCTTCATTTGTTAAAAAGGTTTGGCATGATATAAAGAGGCTGTTTGATCCCTCCTGGATTTCACTTATGTTTTGATTGGTGGGGTGGTACTTTTGATCTTTCTTCTTTTTAAGTGTCTCCTACAGGACATCCAACAACAACAGGTGGCCACTAAGGCAACTCGATAGGTATTAATGGCTCTTAGACATCCAACTCATAGCCCTCCACAGGAGGTTATACATGCCTGGCTTTCTGAAATTCAAAAGGCTACTGCCTGACACTGCCAACCTGGGGTGACTCCCCAGGGATGGATGCTCTTTGAGGGCTGGTAGTTAAAGATGGATAAGAGCTTGTTTGGCAAGCCAACTTAAGACAGGCACACTCCAGTTGCTGAGCCCTCCCCCCCAAGGCGGGTCAACAAGGTCAGAGCAAAGAACTCTGACTCCCGCTGAGTGCCTATGTAATAAAATAAAAGGGTGGATATGTAGTAGGACAGATCCATAGGGTCGAGGAAATTGGCTCAGACCAGTTGCCAAGGCATGCACATAACATACTCCTTATGAGCCAACCTGGACTCTGCCTGAGGGCCTAGCAACAGGACCTCTCAGAGGTCCTGTTCTGGTCACTGTCAGAGTTTCTAGTCGCTGTCAGAGTTCCTGATTGTCCAGAGTCTGCCTGAGGATGTAGCAACAGTCACTGTCAGAGTTCCTGATCATGCCTAGCTAGTGAGGGACGACCACATAGACTGGGTGCTGGGAGGAGGGTATATAAGGCCTCCCCTGTTATTGAATAAATGAGTTCGTTATTTGACTTCAATGGACTTCTAGTGTCTGTGCTATTGATGCTACACCTTCTCACTCCCTCCCCTGAGGGAGCCCTTAGGATCCTGCAACAGCTTATTGTTTCAGAACTTTAGTTCATTGTAAGAAGAACTTCTAACCAGTCTTATTAATAAACACGCGGAACAAGAAATAAGGGTGAAAATCTGACAGAGATCAGAGGAA
>LZPO01066393.1:40291-54207 GCA_001675575.1 Neotoma lepida | reverse complement strand
AAGGTGAGGTTGGCTGTGGCTTGTTCTGTCTCTCTGATCATTCAGAATTTACCTCAATACCTGGCCTGGTGTTTTCAATTAATAAGACCGTTTAAGATTCGCTCTATACTCCTCTCTCTTGTTCCTTTCCCCTTCTCCCTCATCCTCTATCTCTAGTGTCTGTCTCTTATTCCCTGCCTTTTGTCCCTCTGGGGCAAATAGATCTCCTTTGTGCTGAGAACTTGGTCTTGGGTTGTCTTGTGCAACTTCAAGGTCCCTTTCAATCATCATGACAGGAAACAATGGCATGCAGGTCTGCATGATGTTTGAGAAGTAGCTGAGAGTTCTATATCTGAATCAATAGGCAACAGTAAGGGAAAGCCTTTTGGCTTGGCATGGGCTTTTGAAAACTTCAAAGTCATCCTCTAATGACATACTTCCTCCAACAAAGCCACACATCTTTTTCTCTTTTTTTTTGAGACAGGGTTTTGCCACGGTGACTCCAGTAGAGTCTGCGTAGCATGTGGAAAAACGTGCTCATAGGCCTGAGGCTGAGGCTTCAAGGAAGCTCTGCTCCTGGAGGGCTTGGCTGTTCCCCAAGAAGGAGGTGTACTCCACGCTTCATGGCCACAGTGACCGAGAGATATCTTTTCTTGCTGTCAGTTTCTTTTGTTTCTNTCCTGCTTTCTTATGGGAAACATCAGTCAAGCCTGCAGTAGTTCTCAGGAACTAGACCGGAGAGTGACCCCCCTACTGTCACACCACCACCTGATTATGGCTCAGGCCCAGGACCAATCCCAGGGCCATCTGAGGGTCCACTTTTGTGGGCTGTCTGGAGAGTTTTGCATGAGAATAAATCAGCTGGAGATTATATGACCCAATTGCAAAATTAGCAACAAGAGACTGGGACAGTAAAGATGGAGAGGGTTAGGAAAGTCCTAGATAACTCCACCACCACTGATTCATATGGCCACCCCATAAAATCAGAAGAATATTTAGCAAGAAACTTGCATAAAATTCCCAAAAGGATGTGTCATGGGAAATGGCAGTGGCTCATAGGGGACAGGTGGTGGGACCCTCCATAAGAAAAAATTCCCTGAAGAGAATAAAAAGTATTCCTGATCCCTTGCCTTATACAGGAATCTATGATGAGTTAGGAAAGAGATGAGTAAATTACATGAGAGAAAGGGTTTCCTTTTACACCTTGCCACTTATGGAAAAGCTCAGGAGAAGCAGGCCCCCTTGGTATCTGCTCTCCAAGGAACAAAGAGATAGCATACTAAAACAACTTATGCCAGCTTTAGAATGGATAAATTGTAATAGATGGAGAAGAGGTAAGAAATATTGGGAATATATACCAGAAAAAACATAGACAACAAAAAGATTGGGGTGATCTATGGCAATAAAGAAAGACAGAGAATGCCTATAGCCTTTTTCTCAAAAGCAAAAAGACTAAGAAGGGAACTAAGGGCTTTCAAGTGTTAACCACACAAGCGGCGGGCACCTGGCATAGACTCCCTCCCCTATTGTCTATTACATTTGTGGTTAATAAGTTTCTCATGTATTTTACACAATACTGAATGATTGTTCTTGGAGATATCTGAGCGTGACCAGGGTACAGTCTGATTTATTGGGGAAAGTACATGTCCGTGAAGATTGTGTATTCAATTCTAAGTTTTCCTTTTTACTAACTGCCCATAAAAACGCTGTGCTTAGCAACAATAAACACAGTCAGCTTCACAGTTCTTTTGAGTCTGTGGCTTTCTGTCATCCCGTCGATCCTCACCCACCTGAGTACCAGAGACCCCCAGTTCTCCTATGCAACTGAGTCTGTGGCAGGGTTTCTCTGTGTATAGCCCTGGCTGTCCTGGAACTCAGTCTGTAGACCAGGCTTGCCTCAAATTCACAGAGATGATCTGCCTGCTTCTGTCTTCCAAGTACTGGGATTAAAGACACACACCATCACCACCCAGTCAAAGCCACATTTCCTATTCCTTTTCTTATCCTCTATCAGGAGGGGATGAGGGTGGGATAAGGCTAGGTCAGGGGGAAGGGGAGAAGAGGGGAGAGTGGGAACAGGGGTTGGTATGTAGCAGGAAAGATATTTTTTAAATGAAAATTTTATTAAAATAAAAGCACAAATTTTATTATCTTCTCTCTGTATTTACTGTTAATTTTTGTTACTGTCTACTTCGATTTTTCTAAACTAAAACATTTTGTAAAAGAAAAAAATAGTGCCATTCCCTTGTGACTAAGCATTCAAATCTATGAGGGTCACTCTCATTCAAACTACAACTCTTTTCTGTAAGGGAGAGGGTCTAAGAGGCTGGAATCCCATCACAAATCTTTTTCCTTGGTGTTTTGTCATTTAATGGCTACCACTTTATCTTTAGTTAAGTTTTGTTATAATTCTTGTTGTTTGATTACTGAGATTAAAGCTCAGGAAACTAAGCAACCCAATTAAGGTCACACAGTCAACAGTGAACTGTGATTCATTCCCCAGTAAAATGAATCCAAAATCTACTTTTAATTAGTTTCCCATACTGCTTAAACTAGTGCTTAGAAAAACTCTTTTGCTTGAAGGTATGACTATGACAATAGAGTACAATATAATTTACCCTACTCCCTCCAGGTAGGCCTCATTTCCTGTATTTCATTGTTTTCCAATAATTCTATAGGACTATGACTCCTTCAAGGGACTCATCTAACTCTAAGCATTAGGTCACATCCGTTATTATCTAACCATCTGTGGATAGGCCCCTAAAGACACACCCAGAAATGAGCTTTACTCCTAAATGACTCTCGTGGCTATTGAATTGACCTTCAAATCCCACAGCCATGCCTGAATTGTTGTGGCAGATCTATGTGGTATAAGTGCTTTCACTGGTATGTAATAGTCTATCTTCTGATTCCCGATAGGATCTTTAAAAGGGACAAAATTTGATGACTCTGGGATTGTCTAGTGATTCATTAAGAATATTGATCACTGAGTCTATCCATTGCATCATTCTGCTTTGTGCCAGGTTTCCAATTCTTTTTTAAAGAAGTAAACTTCACATATAAGGACAACCTAAAGATGGAGTTTTATACAATACACAACTGATTATACGGAAAGAGTTGAAGACCCAGAATTTGAGAGATGTGGTTATTTTTCTCAAACTTAAAGGTTGTTTTAAAGTATGAAGTCAGAAAACTACATAAGCCAGTTTTGCAGGTTGATAGCTTAGACCGCCATGCTTTGTCTTCCAGCATGAGGAAGTTTGTTGATTAAAAACATGTTTATAGAAACTGCACAGATTAAAATTGTAAACTTCATTTGCAAGTAGATCAATATCACCTCAAAATCAGGATAAAAACTAATGTGTAGCAATTTCCTACAAGTTAAAATATTTCTCCAGGAAGTAGCTAGGGGCCTCATGAGACTCAGGAAGTAAACAGCCAGCAAGTTTCATGAAGTTCCTGAAACTAGCATGAATCAAAAGGTCCATTCCCAAGGTTATGGAAGTAGTAAACAACTGCTGAGAGAGGAGACACTTCAACCAGCTAAGCTGCTTGTAGGGACCCTCTGGCCTATTAAGCTGTCTATCTATCTTGCAGAGAGCTCTAAAGATGAAACTTGCATAGGTGGCTATTCAGGCTGCAGTAGGCTTTTCAGTGATAAAACTTTCCTTAAATCATTCATGTTCTTATAAGTATTCCAATACCTGTACTGCTGTAAGTAATCCTAATAAACTTATTGGTTCACAAAGTTAAACATTAGTGAGTGATTATATTAATTTGTTGAGTTCTTATCTGAGGTGAGGAGACTTATTTTCACATCTCTCCAGGAAAAGTTCATGCAGTAGAAATATTTCTATCACTCCAATCATTCTATTCTTCCTCCACGGTGGGAGCCCATTTCAGATTCCTTGTGGCTTTACCCAGCAGGTCTGCATAGAGGGGATGATTGGACCACGGGCCTGAGTGCAGGTGTCTGAGATGGTTTGCACTTGGCTGTGCTGGGGGGAGGTCTTTTGCTCCACCCCTCAGCATTTCTATAAATAGCCTGGCACAGAGACAGTAGGGGATGGATGAAATAGGTTCCAGGCCCTCTCAAGGCTATCCTGTATTTCTATCTTTTCTCCACACTCTAAAATCCTTCTATCTAATATGTCCTGCTACTCTCACCCAAGAAAACTCTGGGGAACTGTGGGGTTGGTGGGTAGCCGCCCCACACTCCACTCTTATTTCCAAGGGAACACTGATTTGCACTCTGCCCTAAAAATGAATTTGCAGTTTATGAAGTTGTACATACATAAAATATTACAAAATGCAACATTATTTGTCTTACATAATTACCTGTCTTTCTCAACATGATTACTTTAAGACTTAATCTAGTTTGTGTTGCTTGGGTATGTGCTCAATTGTGTATTCATTCCCCAGTTGGTGAACATTTGATTATTCCTACCTTTCAGTTCTTACAAGTAAGATGAGTCAGTCTGTGCATAATGTTTAAGTGCATCTGTATTTCTTGGCATGGAAACAAAAATCTAAATAGAAAATAGTTATATCATCTAAGAAGTAAATGGGTAGATTTAAAAGAAATTTTCTAAATTCTTTAGAATCCCCATAATTCTTCCAGGTGGTCTCTTTCAGTCCTTTGTGACTCCACTGACCTGCAGAATCTCTCTCTACAAGGGTATTCCCATTTTAACCTCTACAGACTTACCTACAGCCTGCCTAACTGAGCTCCTCCTAGCCCACCTCCATTCCCCTTGGGACTCAGCCCCATGGTGAGGATTTAGGACCACTCTAGTTCTTTCAGACTGCCCTTCTCAACCTTTCTGGCTAGCTCATCTCTATTCTGTTGTGATTCTCCACCAATCTTCAGAACAGGGTACACCAGGGATACCACAGCCACCATACTTTTCTAGGACTCAGATTGGTTAACAGCAATCAAAGAATGGAATACCTACCAAATAAACACTACTACAGCTATAATCACCCTAACAAGCTGATAGTGTATGACTTAAATACCCCACTCTTACAACCACACACAGGTGATTCAGAAAAAAAAAACTGAACAGAAAAACGTTGCAGCATGATATAATCTAAACAACCTAACAGACATAAAACATTACAACCAAAAACTGAGAATACATTTTCTTTTCAGTGGCTCATGGAACTTTCTCCAAAACTGACCACATGTTAAAACACAAGTCTCAACAAATAGAAAAAAATACTGTAATAGCAGCCTGAATCCTTTCTGACCACCATGGACTAAAGCTGCATATCAACAGCAACTGAAATGGCAGAAAGTATACAAACTCATGGTGTAAGGGTCTGAGAGTCACTGAAGGAAGACCCCAGACTCAAATAGTATGTGAAAACAAAGAGCATTTATTCTGCAGAAACAACCAGCATGTGGGTTCAACCACTTGTCCAAAATGGTGATGACGAGAGGAGTGCACAGGCTCTTTTTAAGCTCAGCTAGGGGAATTCCAGAAACAGGTCATCTCAAATGTGATTGGTTAAGTAAGCAGCAATTATATTAGTATACTTTTGATTGACTGAGGTTTTAGTTTTTCCATCTTTGTTCATGACATGCTTGGGCAAGTCTGAGCATGTTTCAGGGGGATTACAAGAACTGTCCTATTTAGGTCATCATCTTGAGATACTGTTGGGCTGGCTCAGGTCTTGTACATGCTTTCATTCATGTCCCTGCTGTCACAGGTGCTGTTGATTAATGGCCCTTTGTTTGAAATAAACCTTATTTGCTCTTAAGAAACTGAAACTTAAACCTGATTAAAAAATGGAGGAAGTTCAGACCTCTCAATGCAAGCTAAGCAACCAAAAACTGAGTCAAAACAGAAATCAAGAAGGAAATTGAAATCTTTAGAATTAAATAAAACTGAAAATACCTTATACCAAACTTGTGGGGTACAAAATAAAGGCAGTTTTAAGAGGCAAGTTCATAGACTATATATCAAATGAAAAACTGGAGAAATACCATATTAGTAACAGCACACTTGAAATCTCTAGAAAACAGGAAAAGAACAGACAGGAAGAAATCATCAAACTCAGTGCTGAAATCAATGATCTACATGAAATAGTGACTGACAACCACACTAATTAAGCCAATGAAGAGTATATGAGTCATTTAATAATGACCAGACTAAAATTACAATTATGCCTTCAAATTTTCTTTTGGTGCCGAAGCTCAGGGTATAGCATTTGTAAAGATGAAACATGATTACATGTTTGAGGAGGGGTTACATCAGTGTTAAAGGGGGGTTAGAGTGACCTTGTAACATCTGTGTTTTTTCAGAGGTTAGCAGTATTTTTCAGATACCATATGGCAATTATTTTTGATTTACACTTTCTCTAGTCATTTAGTTTTATGTTTTAGCTTGCACAAACATTTATTATTTTGGTTAATACAGATGTACCATAGTCAGGGTAATGGACAGTCCTACAAGTGTTGCCAAGGAAGATGTGGCTATTGGGGGCTGGAAGGTTGAGTGGTATCTAGGCAGACACAAAATGGAATCAGTACAAGATGGCATTACCTTAGTCACTTCATTTCCCCATTTCTTTTAGTAACTTTCAAATCCTTAATCATATCTAAGGAGTAAATACTGGGCCCAGAGGATCCTTAACTTAATAGACACAATTTTAAAAGGCAATTTACTGTGCAAGGCCCCATGGCAAGTCCTATAAAAGGAGGACTAAAGGGCCATCCAGCCAGTGAGGATGGTTGTGAGCCATGTTCCATTCAAACAGTTTGTGATACCAGGAGTTCTTTGAGTCATGTTTCTGTTATCTCTAACCTTTTGTAAAGTCCCTTTGAAAATTTCTTATATGTTAGCTTAGAAGCAGCAAGCCTTGTCTACTGTCACATAATGTCCTCCCTGGGGCAAGAAAACCAAAACCTCTTCGATTTTGGAGGACTACTACTGCCAAGGACTCTACCCAGGTGTGGAGCATATTAATGGAGAACTAAAGGTATCTAATCTATCTGATATCAGAAGGCATCCCCTACCCAAAGTCTGTCAAAAGGTAATATCTAGCTTTGACAGTGGGAAGGCTTAAGGGTTATATGAGCTCAGTTTTAAAGATAGGTTTATCTGACCCTTCAGTCCAGTTAGTCTCTGCTAGGACACTCCCAGTGTGGAATTCCAGAGGTGAGAGTAAAGGAATAAGGAGACACTTTAGTCACAATAAGAGGGAATATATAAAGAAATGGCAGTCCTATTTGTGAGAGGGCACTAGCTTGAGTGGATCTGGTTTGGGTGAGATGGCCCATTTCTGGTCCTTGTCTGGAACAGTTTTGGCATGAAAGTGATGAATCCAGGTGGGGATTGGGACAATCCCAACCTTGACTGCAGTCAGCATTTTCAGGACAGCAGTCTGAGGTCCTTTCTAGATCCTTCTTTCTGGGACTTTCTGGTGTACACTTGGTCCCCAGGTTAGAATGGATGACAGGGCACTAATGAGGAAACGAGAAGGACATCTTGAACCCTAGAATGGACTGAGTCTGGACCTGTATGAGAGACTGGAGATATTTCAAAAGAAACGTGTTAATATTCTCCTTAATGATGGACGTCTCTTAAATGGGGTAACAAATGAGCTGGCCTTCCAAACATAATATCATAGGAAGTGAATCATGCCTTGTGAAGGGCACATTTTGCCTTAAGAAGAGCCAGGAATAAAAGGTTTGGGCCAATTTTCACCAGTTTCCAAAATTAATTTAGAGAGTGTTGTTAGTTTAGAGAGAATAGGAGAATAGACTTATTACCAGTCTTAGTAGTCTGGTTCCTGCATTAAATTTACCCAAAGCTCTAAGATCAATAGGTACAGTAAACATTCCAGGTTATGTTTAGGGCCTTAAAGATAATTTGAGTTATACACTAGGTGAAAGTAAGTCCATTATCTGATGCAATTAATAGGGGCAGCCCCTACCTAGGAATAATTTCATGTAAAAGAGGCTGGACCACTGTCAGAAGTTTCTCTCCAGGTAGCAAAAGGCTCTATCCATCCTAAGAAGGTATCCACAAGCACTAACAATATTTATACCAGGAATAAGGAGGCTTCATCTCTCTGATGTCTGCTTCTTATTCCTCACCAGGGGCTGGTCCCTCAGATGAATGGCAGTCACTCCCTTTGTCCCTTGCCTTGGATTGACCTATTTACAGGAGAGACATTGAGGGGCATCCTGGGTGGCCATCTCTCAGAGATATGGAATCTGGTATCTGGAAGACAGCAACTCAGACAGTCTAGTGATACCCAGATAGGGTAGTCTGGTACAGTTTAAGGCTCAAAAGGCATCCAAGCACTAGAGGGAGGATAATTCTTTAGTCTGGAAAGATCCATCATCCAGCTGAATACTGTTTTATATCATGGCCTTGTCATCTTCTTCTTGGGAGTTTGTGGATTGTAGAAGGAGCTGTGGATCAGGAAAGGCAAAGGGCAAGACAGAAGGAGATTCCCTGGGAATCTCTATCACTTGCAGAGCTGCCAGATTTGCCCTCCAATTTCCTTTGGCTTTATGTGTGCTAGCTGTTTGATGTGCCTTGCAATGAATAATATTAGCTCCCTCAGAAGTGAAACCATTTCAAGGAAGGCTAGAATTTTCTCTTTGTTTTTCAACAGTTCTTCCTTCAGCAGTTAATAGGCCTTTTTCCTTATAAATCATGACATGGACCTGAAGGGTAGCAAAGGCATGCCTGCTGTCCATATTAATATTCATTTGTTTGCCCTTTCCTCAGTATAGGGCTTAAGTGTGCAATCAACTCTGCCTTTGGGCTGATGTGCCCTACGGTGAGGCTGGTATGGTAATGGTGGCCCTTTGGGCAGTTACTGTTGCTCTGGCTCTCCTGACTTCATTGGTGACCAGGCTGTTTACATCAGTAAAGATATTGGCCTCTACTTGAGGTCTGGTCAATTTGCCTGAGAGGTGTCCAGAAAGTCCTTACAGTCATAGAGGGGAACCTCAGGGTTGTTTTCAGTCATCAACATCATGAGGTTAAGACTCTGTACGGCAGTAAAAGTACGAAAGGGCTGGTCAAATAACAGACTCTCATATTGAGTGATGTGGGCGTTTGACATCCACCAGCCATTTGCCCTCATAGGAGGGTTTCCACAGCATGAGGAGTCATTAAATTCAGATACTTGCCCAGGGTAAACTTGTCAGTTTTCCTTACCAGTATAATGATTGCCTCTATGGCATGAAAACAGGATGGCCATCCAGAGACCACCAGGTCCAGACACTTGGAAAGATATGCTGTCTGTCTCCACCAAGGTACTAGGGACTGAGTGAAAATGTTCATTGCAATACCCTAAATATATTGGATGAAAATGTGGAATGGTTTAGTGACATCTGGTAGGGCCAAATCTCGGGATCAGGTTAGAGTCTGCTTCAGTTCTTGGAAAACTTGTTCCTCTTCAAAGGCGGGTATCCTGAAGTGGCAAAGTAAAGAGGCTGAGTTACTTCAGCAAACCCACTGTCTCCAGGAATTTGTATACCTGATTTTTAGTTTGCAGAGTGAGGATCAGTTGGATGGCTTCCTTCTGGGTAGCACTGAGAGTTCTCCTATCTTGAGTGAACTTGTATCCCAGATTGAAGATTTCTGTCTGGCAGAACTGAGTCTTTTTCGTGGAGACATGATATCACAATGTCTGGAGCAGCTGAAGAAAGTTCTACATATCTTTCAAACAGAGGTAGTAGATGACTCTATAGAAACCTTATTTTTTCAGACACAGCAGGGCAGATGCACAAATGCACTCATAAAGACTGTGACAGACCCAAACAGGTTCAAATTGGACAAAATCCCAGCACTGAGAAGGGAAATGGATGCAAAGTTCCACTCCTAACAAAGAAGAAATTGATAACTGCTGGGAAAGGGAGTGTCAGTTTTCTCCAATTAAGTGTCACTGGGTATATCAACAGTCCTTCAGAGAAGGCACCATGTGCAGGAATAATTAGCCAACACAAAATATATTTCGTGTGTGTGTGTGTGTGTGTGTGTGTGTGAGAGAGAGAGAGAGAGAGAGAGAGAGAGAGAGAGAGAGAGAGATTTTCATTGTTATATTTTGTTTCGGTGATTCTCTTTTAGTTTGTCCATTTTGATTTTCAATTTTTTGTTGTTGTTTTTCTGTTTTTTTTTTCTGAGAGAGATTGAAGAGAGAGAGAATATGAAATTGGATGGGTAGAGAGATGGGGAGCATATGAGAGGAGATGAGGGAGGAGAAAGAATATGATCAAAATAAGAAAAATATCAATTAAATTAATACTCATTTTATTTTTATTGAAAATAGATTTTTTTCATGTAATATATTCTATGATTTTCCCTCCTCATACTTCTCTCAATTCATTGCTACCTCTTTTCCCATCTGGATACACATCCTCTCTGTCTCTCATTAGAAAACAAACAGGCATCTAAGGGATAACTATTAAATATAATATAGTAAAATAATACAAAAAGTAACACATCAGAACATTATAAAACAAAAAAAGAGCATAAGAAAAAGTTCAAGAAATGCATGTAGACACAGAAACACACACATTTGCATAACCAAGAATCCCATAAAAACCCCAAACCAGAAGTCATAATATATAAGCAAAGGACCTGTAAGGTAAAAAAATAAAAATAAAAAATGCCCTAACAAAACATTATGAGACAAAGAACCTACAAAGATCCCATTGAATTCATTTTGTGTTGGCCATCTATTTCAGATCATGTTGCCTACCCTTAAGAGTGATTTTGTTTTCCTAGTGAAACTCCCATGGAAAAAACCAATTTTTCGTTTGCAAGTGGCTGTCAACTGGAGATAGCTTCTGGTTAAGGATGGGGGCATGTGTCCACTTCTATTTTCATCTCCAGGACTCCATCTACTGCAGACCCATGCAGGCCCTGTGCATGCTGCCACAGTCTCTGTGAGTTCATATGTGCACTAGCCCTGTTGTATCTCGAAGGCATTCTTTATTTTGTATCTTCCATCCCTTCTGTCTCTTAAACTCTTTCTGCCTCCTCTTCTGCAGAGTTCCGAGAGCCCTGATGGGAGGGATTTGATGGAGACACCCCTGTTAGATATGGGTTTTACAAGATCTTTCACTTTCTGCAAAATGTCTGACAGTAGATCTCTATAATTTTTCCCATCTGTTGCAGAAAAATAAGTTTCTCTGATGATGGCTGAGCAAGACTATGAGTAAAGCAGAAAATCATTAAGAGTCATTTAATGCTACATTCCTTTAACGGAACAGCAGTATTTGGGTTCCCCCTAGGTCCCAGAGCTATCTGTTCTCAGGCTCTTGGCCACCCAAGCAGCATTGGGTACGGATTCCATTTTATTGAGTGGGCCTTAACTCAAAGCAGATATTTGTTGATTACTCTCACAAGCTTTGTGCCACTATTTCACCAGTATATCTTGCAGGCATGTCACTCTTGTAGATCCAAGAATTTGTAGTAGGGTTGGTGTTTATCTTTCTCCCTTGGTAGAACTACTTGGTAGAAACTACTCCTAGAGTAGTTTCTAATACCATGAACACTACTCTGTAGGGGTGAAGGTTCTATGTAGACACCAGCTTGACTTTTCTGTGTTCAGTGAGTTGCGTAGGAGTTATCTTGCCTTGTCATCAGTTTATGAAGTGTGGGTCTCCTTCTTCCTCGAGGATCATTGGCCACCAATCTGCAAGAGAGGAGGAAGCAGAAGCAGGGAACAGGGTTCAGAAGGCTTGTGGGTAGTACAGAAGAAGCTCTCCAGGAGACAGTTTTCAGTGTTACAACTCATCTTTATTCCAGAGTGAGGGGAAATAATAGGATGGGAACAGCATTTGGGGCATCACTTAATTTGCACTTGGCAGCATGGTCCTAGCATGCAGCTGGGAGCACAAAACCTAATTATCATATGTACAGCAGAGGGAGAGCATCTTCAGGGATCTGTGTCAAAGGTTGCTTTTGAGATAGGTCAGGCATCAAGAATTAGGGACAGCTTCCAGATAAGGTCAGGTCTCTGAGCCTAGAGACATTATCCAGGTAGGGAGGGAGACTTGTTGGAAAAGGCATCCTCCATTTTGTGCCAAGACAAGAGAACTGTTCAGACATAGTGGACTGTAAGCTTAAGTGCAGGGTACTCCTACACGAAGAGCAACAAATGGACTTGGCAATAGCCTGGGTTGTTTTGGGGCCCCTTTGGCCAATGTCTCCATTAGATGTAACTCATTAACAGTACTGGAAGCTTCATTTTGTGATAAGAGATACCCAGATGGGGCTCTGTCACCCCTCTTATTGGGCAAAATCATTTAGATTGCCTTCATATATGTATATATTTTAGGAAGCATTTATTGTTTTAAGTTCTCACATGACCCCTCAAATGACCCTTAGTTTTAGTTGTCTCTTTCCATATTCCCTTGCTTGTTCCCTCTTCCAACTACACAAGAAAAAGAACAAAAGAAAAGGCAAAAGAAATGCATATAGAAGCAGGGACACGCATGATTGAACACAAAAGAATCCCATAAAAACTTCAAACCAGAAATCATAATATATATTAAAATGATGTGTAAGGTTAAAAAAAATGCCCTTACAAAATATTATGGGACAAAGAACCTCCAAAGATGCCATCGAATTCATTTTGTGTTAGCCATCTACTTCTGGGTATTGAACAAATCCTGTTTGATTCTCCAATTTCAGTCCCCTTTCCTGTCCATCCATAACTATTCTATTTTCCCTTCCTAGGAAGATCCATCTCCATGCCTAGTCCCTTACTATATCTAAACTCTGTGGTTATATAAACTGTGGCTTGCTTATCAATGACTTAACAGCTATCATCCATATACCAGTATACAGCTTACCAGTATTTGCTTATATATGGATGATAGTATTTGCTTATATATGGATGAGTCTGAGTTATCTCAGGGTGATTTTTTTCTAGTTCTATTCATTTACCTAGGAATTTCATGGTTTCATTTTTTGACAGCTGAGTAATAAATATTCCATTATGTAAATGCACCACATATTCTGTTTTTAATTTCTTTTCTTAGGATTTTTTTTAGTTTCTTTACTAAAAAACTATTCATTTTACACACCAACTACAGATCCCACTCTCATCCCTCCTCCCTCTCCCCCCAGCCTTCCCTCAACCCCCACCATCCCCTCCTCCAGAAAGGTAGGGCTTCCCAAGGAGAGTCAGCAAAGCCTGTACCACATTTTCTTTATCCATTCTTCTCTTGAGGAACATCTAGTTTGTTTCCAATTTCAGAACATTTTGACTAGAGCAGCAATGAACATGGTTTAGCAATTATCTATGTGGTAGGATGAAGAGGCCTTTTGATGTATGCCCAAGAGTGGTATAGCTGGATCTTAAGGTAGATGGATTCTCATATTCTTGAGGAACTACCATGATGATTTCCATAGTAGCTTGGCAAGTTTAGACTCCTACCTGTGGCTGCATTCCTGCTGAGCTTCTGGTCCAGCTCCAGAGAGTAGCACCTAGCCCTAATCCTTCCTTTGTTTAACCACACCTTTTGTTTCTCTTATACCTTTTGTTTCTCTTATTGCTCTATGTGAATCTTGTTTGAGAGTCTCCCAAGGATAAAAGGCCTTTGCGAAACTTGGTTCAGGAAACCCAGAAAACCGTGGTACCTGGGAAATCAAGGAATTTGCACTTGGCATTTTATCTGTGGGAGTGCTTTTTAGGTTGCTTTGAAGGTATAGAAATTAACTGGCTAAATTGTAAATAGAAAGAAAATAAAAATGCCTAGGGTAGAGGGAAAGTGCTTCAGTTCTTTGAGGCTGGACCCCCTTGCAGCCATGAAAGGCTAGATTCATTCTTAAGATGCTTCTGAGTCTTCTTTCCATGGATCTGTGTGAACGCACACACTCGTGCAGTGACACTCTGTGACACCTACCAATAATGAATATATGTCCTCCTTTTCCCTATCCTTACCAGCATGTACTGTC